>PISX010010569.1:0-69660 GCA_004024625.1 Mellivora capensis
AAAAAGTGGGCAAAAAGAAGCAAACTGGCATCTCAAAAAAGAAAATAGCCAATAGCCAACAGGAATGGAGTGGATTTCTATTCTTAAAGAGAAAACCAAAGCTGGTGGCATCATAATTCCAGACTTCAGGCTATATTACAAAGCTGCAATCACCAAGATAGCATGGTACTGGCACAAAAACAGACACATAGTTCAGTGGAACAAAATAGAGAACCCTGAAATGGATACTCAATTCTATGGTCAACTAATCTTCAACAAAGCAGGGAAGAATATCCAATGGAAAAAAAAAGTCTCTTCAACAAATGGTGTTAGGAAAATTGGATAGTCACATGCAGAAGAATGAAAGTGGACCACTTCCTTATACCGTACACAAAACTAGACTCAAAATGGATGAAAGACTTCAATGTGAGACAGGAATCCATCAAAATCCTGGAGGAGAACAGAGGCAGCAACCTCTGTGACCTCGGCTGCAGGAACTTCTTACTAAACACATCTCCAAAGGTAAGGGAAACAAAGGAAAAAATAAACTATTGGGATTTCATCAAGATAAAAACTTTTGCACAGCAAAGGAAACAGTTCTGTTGACTCACAGAAAAGACAACTGACAGAATGGGAGAAGATATTTGCAAATGTCTTATCAAACTCAATACCCAAAGAACAAATAATCCAATCAAGAAATTGGCAGAGGACATGAACAGGCATTTCTCCAAAGATGACATACAAATGGCCAACAGACACATGAAAAAATACTCAGCATGAGAGAAAGACAAATCAAAACCACAATGAGATACCACCAGTCAGAATGTCTAAAGTTAACAAGTCAGGAAACAACAGATGTTGGTGAGATTGCAGAAGAAGGAGAACCCTCTTACGCTGTTGGGAATGGAAGGTGGTACAGCGACTCTGGAAAACAGTATGGAGGATCCTCAAAAAGTTAAAAATAGAGCTACCCTACAATCCAGAAATTGCACCACTAGGGATTTACCCAAAGATATAAATATAGTGATTCAAAGGGGTACCTGCAACCCAATATTTATAGCAGCAATGTCCACAACAGCTACATTATGAAACGTGCCTAGATGTCCACTGACAGATGAATGGATAAAGAGGATGTGGTATATTATATACAATGGAATATGACTCAGCCATCAAAAAAAATGAAATCTTGCCCTTTGCAATGACTTGGATGGAACTAAAGGGTATTATGCTATGTGAAATAAGTCAATCAGAGAAAGACAATCATATGATCTCACTCATATATGGAATTGAAGAGACAAAACATAGTATCATAGGGGAAAGGAGAGAAAAATAAAATAAGATGAAATCAGAGAGGGAGAAAACCACAAGAGACTCTTAATTATAGGAAACAAACTGAGGGTTGCTAGAGGGGAGGGGGGTGCGGGAAAGGGGTAACTCAGTGATGGACATTAAGGAGGGCACATGATGTAATGAGCACTGGGTATTATATAAGACTGATGAATCACTGATCTCTACCTCTGAAACAAATAATACACTATATGAAGTGAGATGGGGGAAATCAGAGGGGGAGGCAAACCATGAGAGACTATGGACTCTGAGAAACAAACTGAGGGTTTGGGAAGGGAGAGTGTTGGGGGTTGGTGAGCCTGGTGGTGGATATTATGGAGGGCACGTACTGCATGGAGCACTGGGTGTGGTGCATAAACAACGAATTTTGGAACACTGAAAAGAAATAAAATAAAATGGAAAAAAATATACTACATGTTAATTAACAGAATTTAAATTTAAAAAAAGACAAAAAACAAAACAAAAAGAATGGAGTGTATTCCTAATAGACAATTCAGTAGGAAATTGGAGAAAAATATCAATGATGTGATAAATAAGGCCCATATCAGGCCAAAAGATGAGAAACTCTAGAAAAGACAAAATGTGAAAAATGCTCATCATCTAGTAATAATGAAGATGCAAATTACACCATGATGAGAGACTATAAACACCTAACACAATGGCTATAATTGAAAGACTAATAATACCAAGTACTGGAAATGATGAAAAGCAACATGAATATTCTTCTGCATTGCCAGTGGGAATGTAAATTAATGCAATCACTTTGGAAACCTGTTTATTAGTATCTACCAGATGTGAAGGCATGTAGGAATTACACTATATGTTACATACCAACAGAAATGCATTTACATACACACTAAAATCATGAATAAGATTACTTGCAGCAGTCTTATTTGTAATAGCCCAAAACTTAAAATAATTCAAGTATCATAACGTGTGGAAATACAATGCAGTAAATCCATACAATGGTATACTAAAGAGCAATACAAATGAACAAGCTGGAAGTACTTGACATAACACCTAGAAATATCATAACCTTAAGGATTAGCAAAGAACAGACACACAAAACCATGCCCTATAGGATTCCACTTCCGTAAAAAATTCAAAGGAGTCAAAATTAATTTATGGGGTAAAAAGTCAAAATATTCATTTTCGAAAAAGGAGGTATAGTGATTGGGACAGGGAATGAGGAGGCTTCTTGGGCACTGGTAATGTTCTATTTCTAGATTTGGGTGTGGTTACATGGGCCTGTTCACCATGTAATAATTCACTGAGTTATATGCATGTACTTTGCTGTAAGTTAACTACACCTTCAAATTTAGAAAATTAAGAATTTTTTTAAAAAAAGATAAAGCTCCAGCAGGTTCTGCTGCCAGGTGACAGGTTCCACTCTAGACTATGTGAGAAGAGCCAGAAGATCATTTAGTAAGTTATAAAGGATCTGGGAGCTACATTCTTCGAAGTATGTGTTCAGTTCCTGTTTAGATAGTATGTAAATCAGACAATGGCATAGACTTCCTGCGGTGTGAACCACTGCAATAAACTAAAAAGGTTCCAATGCGTTAACCTCAGAAAATACTTTTTCTTTGAAGTATGATAGTTAAAGTATTTTAGATTGGCACAACTTAAACTGAAGGTTTTAGTATGCTTTGAAAAATCTGGGACTTCATGTAAAAAAAAAAGAAGTATCCCATTTCCTGATCACATATCAGCATCAGTTGCCCTATCATCAGACACTGACTGCAAAGATTTTTTCTATTTCAACAGAAGACAGTACATTATATCTTCATCTTTGTGGGCACTTCACAAAGAAATCAGCACCAAAAGCACAAGAGGAATATGCTTTTATGTAGCCAGATGTTTATTCAAATTTTTAAAACAGGCAAATTTTACTGCAGGTAGAGTAACTAAGTTGATCTCTTTGAAAATAGAGTATATCCATTTCTTAGCGTATATGTCCAATGAATTCAAACTCCAAAATAAACTCAACATATCTATGTAAGGAACTATAAACACAATAAAAACTGCAGAAAAAAATATCTGCCTATATTTTCAGTTTGAATAAAACATGTTAAGAAAAATATTCTGTCTGCTACCATTCCTGGTCTTGAAAAAAAAACAAAAGGTACTCTGGGATAAATAAATACACATTGCTCCTGAAGTTGGTAAATTTCCAAGTTTAGGTAACAATTGCTATTGATTTTTTTTTCTCCTAGAGAAGCAACTGATGATGCAAAGAAACAGACACTGTATGTACTTCATTTTTCACTTTAATTCCATCAAGAACAGTGATTAAAAAAAAAAATAACACTGAATAATGACTGTCAACAATCTGAGTTTGAGATAAATAAAACCTGAGAATTAGGGGTATTTTCAATTGGCATCATGTCAAACAACAACAGACAGCAAGGTCTTTGCAGCAATTATGATTACACATTCTTGTGAAATGAAAATACTAAAAATACTTTAAAAATGTAGAATGCTACAGAGTCACTACCAAGAAATTCCATATTTCAAACATCATTTAACAAAAGCCATGGAATCGCTGGGTCTCTTTTGAATATTCATAAGGAAACCCTAAAAATTAAACAAATAATAATTCTATCTCTAATATATTATCACTGTAAACATTTAAACACTATAATACCCAAATTCATGAATATTTTATAAAAAGAATAGATTTTAGACAAAATGATATATATCGCCCAAAAAGTTAAAATCTACAAAACTTCACTGTGATTATGACAAGCCCAGCCACACTACCATCTGCATATGAAATCACTTACTTATTTTTTTTACTTATTTATTTTAACAAAGAGTTCTTACCACATCTTGTTTTTGGGCTTCATTAAGTTTTTCCGTTAATTCTTCCAAAGCTCTTTTTGTTTCAGCATCCGACCTAGGGAAAGAAAAATATTTTAAGTTGGCTATTTGAGAAAGTATATACAATCAGTTAAATTTACAACATAATAATGTTATTACATAATACTCTACTGCAGTGGTTCTTAAACATTAGCCAACATATGAAATACCTGGAGGACTTAGGATGGACTGCCGAACCAGCAGATCTGTAATGGTCCCCAAGAATGTGCATTTCTACAAATCCCTAGTTGATGCCAAGGATGCTGATTTGGGAATTACATTTGCAGTACAAGCAAAGCAGAATGGGATCCTAAAATCTTAATTCACAAAGTTAAGTCACCAGGTTTCACAAGAAATTTGACTCCTAATCTGGCTTAAGTCAGGTTTCTCTGCTTCACTCGCACATGCGTCTGGGTCATACAAACTATTAGTAGACCATACCAGCCCATGGATAGAAGATTCCCAGTCCACCACTGCATAGCCAAATGATCATTTAAACTAAACAAGTAAATCATGTCTACAACTTCCGCTTTGTCTTCTTATAGGACAAATTCCTAAAAATTCATGTTCCTAGTGCTTAATTTGTACCCTTTCTTCAAATATGTAAAAGCCACAGAATAAAGCAATCTAAGAACATACTTTACTACAATGTTGACACCATTCTGATCATTTTATCAACTTGTCAAAACTAAATACCTAGTTTTAAATTAACTAACCCTTACTGGCTTAAAAGAATAACAATAAATATAGCTCAACAATATACCTCAGACTTCAGGAACTTAACTTCTTTATTCATACCAGCTATATATGAAAATAATCTTGAACCACAGGGTACTATAAGTGGTAAAGAGCAAATACTCTGGGGCCATATGCCTACATCTGAATCCTGACCAGACCATATCCTCCATTTAAACTCCAGCAAGTTGAGTTACTTCATCTCTCTGTGCCCCTTTCCACATCCAAAAATTGGAAAAATAATAATGACTACCTCATAAGGGTTGTTGTAAAATTTAAACCTAAATCTATCTGGCATGAAGTAATTGTTCAATAATATTAACTATTAGTAGTAGGAACAATAGTAAGGTATTTAATTCTTACTACTAAATTCCCTGCCTTCCTCATTTAAAAGCAGATGAATTATACAGACTACAGTTGATCACAGATGTACAACTATAGCTTTCACCCCTTTTGCTATAGCAACACAAAACATGTATGGAATGATTCTGTTAGATGGAATGGGAGTCAGCAAGTAAACTTGGTAAAGAAACTTCCACTCAGCTTTGTTGTTCCCTCATCACTGCTGTATATAGAGTATGACTCATGAGAAGGGATAAAAAGTTTGGTTTCTTCTAAAAATAAGGCCTCCGAATGAAAACCAACAGTCACTGCTGATGATGAAAATGAAAAGACAGTGAAGAAATTTTAAATAAAGTGATACTTGTTGGGGATCATCCAGAATTGATAAAACTGCAAAGACCTTTCAGATATAAACCACTCACTTTTGAGGATTTCAATTGAAAGCTAAAATATCAGATTGGACTCTGCCTGCCTCTCACCCCCTCCAATGTATTTGCAAATCAACCTCTTTACTAAGGTCTCACAATGTATCTCTCTGTAATGGCAACACTCAGTAGAGTAAGTTAAAATGTTTTTAAAAATATGAAATTAGGGGTGTCTAGGTGGCTCAGTCTGTTATCCACCTTTGGTTCAGGTCATGATCTCAGGGTCCTGGGATCAAGCCCTGAATCGTTGGGGTCCCCGCTCACTAGGGAGTCTGCTTGTCCCTCTCCCACTTCTCCTCTCCCTGCTCATGCCTGAGAGCATGCGCTGTCTCTAATAAATAAGTAAAAATATTTTAAAAAAATAGGAAATTAATTTGTCTAACAAGGAGTCATGGTACATTCTAAAATTAAAGGATTTTTAAACTGTTCTATTAATAAATTTTTAAATACTGGCATAAAAACAGCACTGTTTTTTAAATTTATGTAAACATGTCAATTACAGAACTTAATGTGTTCTTCTAATAACTCATGCCTCCAACAAAAACCATATTCTGCTTTTACCGGCTTCTTCTGGCAAGCTCCCGATTGAAATCATCTCCAAGCCGAACTTGTTCACTGCTGAGGTCTCGGAGGGACTGATGAAAAGCATGAAGCTGGTAAAGGCAAAACATAGTCATCCATTTAGGATTCTGTGTAATTCTTCCATGAAGATTCACTGAGGTTGGTAAGAACTTATTTTTTGCACTAATGCCCAAATTTTATAATGTTATTAACACATAATAAAACACATGTCTATTCTGAAAGAAATATCTCTCCAAAGAAAAACATTTTTTAAAAGTTATATAAAACTTCTTATATATAAACTGTCACATCCTTTCTAGTACAGTAATTTCTGATCCTTTTAGATACCCCAGTGAAAAAGAAGTCAGCAAACTTTCTGTAAATAGTACAACAGCAAATATTTCAGGCTTTCAGACTATGTGATCTCTGTCAAAATTACTCAATGCTGCCACTTTTAGCACAGAAGTAGCCATAAACAAATGAGCATAGCTGTGTTATACAAGAACTCTATTCCATGCCATGGTATGTCAATCCATGCTACAGAGAAACTCTTGCCAATGTGAACCAGGAACCACGTACAAGAATGTTTGAAGCAACACTGTTCATAATGGAAACACCAAATATAACCCAAAAGTCCATTAAGAACAGAATAGATAAAATAAATTGTGATATATTCTCCCAGTGGATATAATACAGCAGTAAAAATGAAATTATGAAACCTACCTACATACCAGTAAGGCAGAATGTCAAAAACATAACATCAATTGAAAAATAGCAAAAGAAGACAAAGTATTATTCCACTTATATAAAGTTTAAACGCAGGCAATACTAAACAAGATATAAGTATTGCAAATGTTTTGTTTTTAAAGCAAGAGAATGATTAATATAAAAGTCAGGATAGTTGATAGCCCTTGTATTGATAATACTCTAATTCCTAGCCTGGGTAGTGGTTACATGGATTATTCTTTAAATTATTGTACTATTAACTGTAAATATTATACTATATATATGTATGTGTATGCTATAATTTATAAAAAAATGTAAGTTATAGAGATTTGCAGAAACAACAAATTGATTCATTTCAACAAATGCGCATTGAGCAACTAATCAGTGCCACCAATTATGGTAGGAAAAAAGGGACTCAGAATCTAACATAGGAGATAGACATGCAAACAAAATAATAAATGATGAGCAGGGCATTAAGAAAGTACACAGATAATGTGGAGTTACGGGTCATCTTAAGAGACTTAAAATCATGAAGAACAGTTAAAAAGAAATTGGGTGTTGCCATGATTTTCCAGTTTTGCAAACCAGAATCCTAGGTTCTGATTCTGATGCCTCCTTTTCAATCATTCCCACCCTCCCCAAATGGTCATCTGATCTTCAAGACCTTTCATTTTACCCACCAAATAGCTTTTAAGGCTACTGCCCTACCTCGTTCTCTCCAACTCCATTTATCCTAATCCAAGTAACTAGTATCTCATATCCACAATACAGCAATATCCTCTTAATCAGTTTGCCTACACGGATTCCATTTTTCCACACTAGAGGTGGAGTGATCTTTTCAAAATAATTGTCACCTCCATACAAGGCTGTGAACAGTCTCGGCCCTCCATACATCTCCGGCCACATGGCCTTCAAGTTGCTCAGAGGTGCTAACTTCCCTCCTGCCAAAGTATTTGTTTTACCTAAAATGACTCACTCAACCTTCATGTTTCAGCTCCATCAGTGTTTCCTCAGGAAACCTTCCCTGACTGGGGAAAGTCCCTCTACCACACACTCCCAGGGCCCTATGCTTTCTGTTGTAGCATGCAACTCAGCTCACAATTAAGGGAGTATTTATGTACTTATTTTATTAATAACTAGCCTCCCCCCCCCAGATTACAAGCTCCATGAAAAGGCAAGGTTTTTACTTATTCCTGTTTCCAGGCACAAGCACTGCCTCAGAACACTAGCAATAAATAAACAGAATGAAAGAGTAAATGAATCATAGTAGGATATTGTTCTCCACTCCAGGCTTCACCATATAATTCACTCTAAAGTTGCACCTACTAAAAAAAAAATGACACAGTGAAGGAGAAGTTCCTACAAGGTGTCTTCTTGTCCACTTGGTTCTGTTACTTCTTTTATGCTATAACAAGTAAAAGCTACAGATGAGTATCCTGACAAACAATCCTGAAACCACCAAAATATATATGTCAAAGTTGGCAACATCCTCTAGCCCTTGCCTAATTAATTTAGCTACCCAAGGCAACAAGAAACATTTTTTTCAGCTCTTGTAGGGACGTTTAAAGAAGCAGAAAAAGAATATATCTGTAAAACCATTACACCCACTACATGAAATATATGAAAAAAGTATAAAAGTTCTTGCTTCTATTAATTAGCTCCATCGGTGATTTAACAATCAGAAAAACACTAACAAAAAAAAATAAACAGGTTAACCACAGGGACTAACTTGTTTATATGAAACAAAGTGGCTGACTTAACAGGGCTTGCAGAAGAATGAGCCACCTCACAAGGAAACAAAAACATGACCAGCTAAACTCACCTTTAAATGTTCCATGAAACATCCTCCTCCATTACAAAATTCAAAATAAATGATAATTATTTATTGAAAATAAAAGTTTATTTGGTTTCAAAAAAAAAGATCAAACACAGATTACAGAATAATATAAAGTACCTGGCCCATGTCATCAGGCTCCCGAACAAATCGAACACCAGTTCTGGACCTAATTCGCTTAGTACCCTGTTGATCCCCATAGTCCTTGAGGGGTGAGGTAGGTGGAAACCGGGAGCTCTCTTTAGAGATGAAAGGGAAAAAAGAGAATAAAACATGCAGGAGAAGAAACAATCTAAAATTTTGTTCAGAAAATACATACGCAGGACCTAACCCAAACTATTTCCCAACTATCTTGCTAGGGCCACAAAAGTGGCACTGATCTTCCTCTTAAAGCAGATAAAATGAGCAACAGGAATAACTTGGAGATAGAAAACATCAAAAGTTTTAACTTTCTATGCTTTTCAAAGATGTAATATGGTATTTCCCTTATTTAAAAATAATAAATTGGCAAAAATAACTTTTGTCTTTCTAAAATATAACTTTATACCAATAAAGCAATTTTCAAACAACAAAGTAATCTAAAATTTGAACACTGTTTAAAAATCAATACATTAAAAATAGCTAATTGTATCCAATTTTTAATACTTATCATTATCAACAGCAGTATTAACAATGTGGGCTACTAATGTTCACTTCTACGTAAATCACCTCTCTTTACTGCAAACTTTTCTGTTCTTTTCTACTCTAAGTCCTTTCCATTCAAATGTGATCTCAGTGTTGCAGGAAAGTATTAAGACTAACCACAGGCCAACCAAGAGTTACATCTTTAATCTAGCTGTTGAACTCCAGCTGTACACCAAAGATAAAATTCACCTGTTCTTAACAAGCATCATAGGCTATTTCTTAACCAGACTTTGAAAAACTATGAAGCCGGGAAGAGACTTCTCATCTATAAAGTACACCACAAAGCAAATCCTATTTGGGTATTCATTTTGATTAGAGGCAGAAAATTAAATTCAAGTTTTGTCAAGTAAAACTCTATGTAGTCTATGGAGCCTGAGAACAAATGTAATAGAATAACAAAGTCCCACTGAACATATTTCAAAATATTCACCATAAAATCACTGACAACTGAATCTTCTTAACTTCATTTGTATGATATTGTGTATGGGTCCCATTTCTCCAAAGATTAAATGTATTCAATATGGACCTCAGGAATACTTGTAAAACAAAAAGAGAGTTTTCAAGACATCTGAAGAGTTTACCTGTCACAGTGCCACCATCAAGGTCACTCGCAGTCAGACTTGTAACAGAAATACTTCTCCCTCCTGAGTTTCTCAATAAACGTTGACTCCGCAGCTGGCCTATTGATTGTTCCAAGCTTTCTTTTAACTAAAGAATATAATGAAGGAAAAATTATTCTCTCTAAACAATTCCAAATACAAACAAACAAGAGATTTTTAAGCTATTTCTGAAATAATCGGGGTTCCCAAGGAGACTTGTATCAGAAAAAAATTTGGAGTAAGGTAAGTTAAGAACTATAAACATAGAGGGTGCCCAGGTGGCTCAGTCGTTAAGCATTTGTCTTCAGCTCAGGTCATGATCCCAGACCCTGGGAATGAGCCCAGTGTCGGGCTCCCTGCTCTACAGGAGGAAGGCTTCTCCCTCTCCCACTCTCCCTGCTTGTGTTCCCTCTCTCATGGTTTCTCTCTGTCAAATAAATAAATAAAATCTTTAAAAAAAAAAAAAAAAAAAGAACTATAAACATAAATACTCTCAGAACCAATTCTAACATCTGGTTTTAAGTAGCATCTGTTGCTACCTATTCCATCTTTCTATTAGCAGAAAGTGAAAAACAGACCTACTACCTAAGGGCTTACAAAACCAGATTAAATGTCTAATTGATGTGCCACCCATACTTGGCCATATATCTGAGAGAAGAAAGAGAGTCTTCCTCCCCTCTAAAATATTCCTTCAGAAGCCCTAGGTCTATAACAAACAGGAAACTAACCAACTATCACAGTAACTGCTGCTATTAAAATAATGTGCATTGTCCAACTGTATATCAGAACATCTTTTTCATTCATTCAAAGACTTCAAATCCCAGAAAACTCTGTGGGCAGATGTCAGTCTGTTAATAGATACTAGGGAATAGATTTGTCCAAATGCCCTCTTCAGATTATTAAGGAGTCAGCCAGCAGGGGATATGAGACAACTTTTAGACCTAAAGAGGTAAATTAAGTAAAAAGACACTAAATACAAAGAATAACATCCAGAGCTATACACAGCTACAGACCTTAGAAGAAGATACAACTGAAACCTAAAGTAACAAGAGAGTAAAGCTGAGGGAAATCCACATACCCTGACCTATTGGGCAACTTCAGATCTAGAGATCTTATCCAAAGATAAATAAAACATAATAAAAATGATGCATAGATCCATAGAACAAGTCACCCATAACTCTTTAAAGAGAATGTCAAAACAAATGATTGAAAGGACAGGGTTTCCTAAATTCAGCCAGAAATAAATAGTAGAACACCACTTATGGAGAGAACAATTTGGTTTCCCTGGGGAACTGTGCAGAAAAAAGTAGCCTCAGTAGAAGAGAAAGCACACATGAAACAGAATAATGAGCAAATCCTTTCACATTTCAGTTATTTGGATTTAGCTCTTCTGCAGAACCAAGGATAACACAGTCTGGATTAAAAGAAATAAAATTTCAAGAATGCACCTCTAATGTTGCTCTCATTTCTAGGGAGTAAGGGGAAGGCTAATATTTCTACACTCTCTGTCCCCTGCTTCCCTAAGCTGGGATATACAAGATCCCATCCTGCCTGAGCATTCACTAGCTACAGGACCCTGCCTATTAAAAATACACAGAAAAGGCCCAGGAAAACAAGGTCTACCTTGAGCATCATTTCTACCTTGAGCATCATTTATACTTAAGTAAAATAAAACTAAATCTAACATGAAAGGAGACCAAAAATTTTATAGTGAACACCTATGATAAGCTCTGAATACAATTAAACTATATTAAGAAACTCAAATCTAAACTGTAACATGAAAAAAGGACTAGAAATATAAAATGACTTTAGATCACACAAGTTAGCGACAGAACCAGCTCTATTAACTTTTTCTGTGTTTTTTCTTTATTATTCACATCTTTCAAGTGAAGCCTGATGTCAGTATCCCTTTAGAAACGAAGTAAGCTGTCATTTCTTTCTGTTGCTTTTTTTGTGGGTAGTCTGCCCTTTTTAGTTCTAATTATTAAGATTTTATTTGACCCTGATTGTCAATAGTTTTACTGTGATAAAATGATGTGAAGTTTTATTTGTAGTTATCCCATTTTTGATCCATAGAGATCATGGAATCTGTACCTTGATATCTTTCCTGTGTTATAAATTCTCAGCCATCATCTCTTCAAACACTGTTTCTGCCCCTTTCTCTCCTCCCTCTCTTTCTGAAAACCTGGTTATATTCAAGTTATCTTTTTACCAAATCCTATATGTCAATCATGCTCTTTTCTACACTATTCATCCTTTCATTTGTCCATTTTTTTTGGGGGGGGGGGTATCTTATGTTGGCCTATCTAATTCATTAATTCTCTCTCTTCAATGTAATACCAACTGTTATTTAATCTATACTTTAACAGGATCGGTTTTAATTTATTAGCTTATTTTAGTTATATTACTCATTTTCTATATAATTTTCATTTGGTTTGTTTTTGGAGTTTCCAATTCTTTGTCAAAATTCTCAATCGTGTCTTTTAATTTCTTGAATAGGTTAATCACAATTTTTTTCTATTCTCATGTATGTTTCTATTATCTGTTTTTTTTCCATTGATTGTCATCTCTTACATTTTCTTATGTGTGATTATCATGCAATAGACATTGTATTTGAAAAATTGTGGTGATTATTTAAAGCTCTGATGATGACATCTTCCTCCAGAAGGGATTTGGTTTTGCTTCTGGCAGGAAGCCAGGCTACGGTCACTAGGAAACCCAAATAACCTTAATCTAATCAGGAACCAAGATGATTCAAATCTGGCCTTCTGCCCTCTCAAAACAGGTCCATTCTTGGTTCATTACTTCTCTCATTTACAGCTCATCATTTTTCATAAGCTACCATTCTTTGGGATCTCCAGTGAAAACCTGAAGATTCCTTAACTCCAGTTTTGGTCTCCCTGGCCTCTCCAGTCTATTGAAAGCTTTGATACTATCCTCTCTGCTTCTAAGCCATCTCTTTTGAAATCAGCTACTGCCTTAAGGGAAGAAGAGTCACAAATGCACAACTCATCCTTCTGGACTTCCATTTTTGACAGATCTTTACGAGATCCAGATTATAATATTCTTCACTTGCTTGGTTGTTCTCTGATAGATTCATGATTTATTTATTGCCTTCCTAGTTGTTCTGAATAGGATAGGTCATCCAAAATAATCTTCCTTATCAATGCCAGAAGCAGAACTTGCCATCATCCTTTTCATGTGGGCTTACTGCTAACAAATCCTAAGCTGTAGCTAAAAGCTGATGAATAAAATGAATTCGCACACACACACACACACTCCCTACTAATAACAACAGTAACAAAAAGCCATCATGGAACCACCTGGAAAATATTACAGAAAAAGAGAAATGATCGATTACCCCAAAATCTAGAAGTAATAACAGATGTTGGAAATTTAATCATTTCATAAATAAGATAAAAAGTCAGACAAGCTATTTGGCAACCTCATTTTAAAATTCTAAAAAGATCTATCATACACCACTGAATAGATGAACAGGTTGATATATAAATACCAAAAACTATAATGTAAAAGGTAAATGAGATAAATAATTAATCACTCCTGCAAATATCATGATAAAAACAGGTCCTCCACCTAAAATACAAAACTGAAAATATAACTGAATTAAAATCTACACTTAATGGGACATCTGGGTGGCTCAGCTGGTTAAGCACCTGCCTTGGGCTCAGGTTATGATCTTGAGTCCTGGAATCAAACCCCATGTCCAGCTCCCAGCTCTGTGGGTGTCTGCTTGTGCCTCTCTCTCTGACACTCCTTCCCATCACTTGTGCTCTCTCTCTCTCACTCTATCTCAAATAAATAAATAAAATCTTTAAAAAAAATTGCAATTGCACTACTGGGTATTTACCCCAAAGATACAGATGTGGTGAAAAGAAGGGCCATATGTACCCCAATGTTTATAGCAGCAATGGCCACGGTCGCCAAACTGTGGAAAGAACCAAAATGCCCTTCCACGGATGAATGGATAAGGAAGATGTGGTCCATATATACTATGGAGTATTATGCCTCCATCAGAAAGGATGAATACCCAACTTTTGTAGCAACATGGACGGGACTGGAAGAGATTATGCTGAGTGAAATAAGTCAAGCAGAGAGAGTTAATTATCACATGGTTTCACTTATTTGTGGAGCATAAGGAATGACACGGAGCAAAATACTTTGCTTATAGAGCAGTTAATTGTATCAGCTCTATTTTGGTTCCTTACAGTCTATTTGTGTTCTACCATTAAAAACAAGGAAGAGGAGGAGAAGGAGTCTTAAAAAACTAAATAAGAGTGAAAATTTATGGTTTGTATATTTTTCTGGTACCACCATCTGTTACTGAAATGTATTTTTGAAATGGTTGCTACTATTTATTTTTTATTTACCAAAAGATTATTAGCTCCAGCTGCTTTGCCTAACCTCTCTCCATATGCTGATTTATGGAAATATAAGCCCATAATAGTATTCCTGAAATGGAGAAATTCCCTTTCAAATGATACATTTTTATTTATGTAACTTTTTTTAAAATGAAATCCTATATATTCAAAGCCCATATATCACACACATTCTAATCATAATTTTGAAAGTATTCTTAAAATATTTGTAAGTAATATTTTAAGTATCAGTAAATGAGCACTCATGAAACTGGAATGTGTTTTTAATAAACAATATACTCATGAACAGAAGACAGACAAAAAGCAATATTATCTGTGCTGTCTAACTCAGCATATCCTTTGAAGTCAAAATAATCAGACATACTTATCCCTGTGAGTGTTGCAACACACTATGTTGTTTATTGTCACAATGACACACAAATGAAACTGGGTTTAGGCCCACCTGTTCTGAGTGGCTAAAATATACCAAGTACTACATTAAGAATATAGCAAAGGCTTGAAGGTAGGGATTATTGAATGAATTAAAGAAACAACAAAGACATGAATATTTAGCAAGTGTCTAAACAGTGTGACCACATTAATAAATGTTAGTTATAATGACGGATATAGGACTATGTTCATTTTTCAAATGACGAAACTCAAGTTCAGAAAAGTTTAATACCTTGTCCAAAGTCACTAAAGTGTTCTAGTAGAAAAAATCAGGATTAAATTCAAATCTGACTCCAGAGTCCACATTTTTCCACTACCCTCAAAGCAAAATTCTATAAAAATTACTCTCCTGTCTAGCAATTTCATGAAGGACTTGGTAATATAACTTTAAATATAAGACTCTAAGAACCTAACTCCTAAGATCGAAATATATTTACAAAAAGAAAGTCGCTGCAGGATTTAACTGCTTGATTATAATTTCTTAATAGATTCTTACTACTTAACATTAAACTGAACTCTTCTCACCCTCAGGACTATTAGTAAAATTCAGCCAGAGAAAAAGGGGCAGGTACCTTCCACTTTGAGATATTACAAGTGGTTTGTGCCTGGCCCTAAACCATTACCATCATCCTTCTGGGATATCACTAATTATATCTGAGAACTGAAACCCACTGAATATAAGAAAAAAACCTGCACTTTATTATTTAACATTCAAGTTCTTTGGAAGTCCATATGCCAGATGGCAAGATCCTATTACTCCCAAAGGGAAATTTTAATCAGAGTACTTGATTAGAAGAAAAATTACCTATTAATGCAAGTCTCTAAGTCCTAATTTGATATTACTGTATTCTCATCAACCTTTACCTTAAAAATGAACTTAACCAGTCTGCTGATTTGAATGAAGACAACTATATTTTTCTCATATAACCAATATTAACTGATGTAGCTGCAGTCCAAATTTCCACTGCAGAGGTATTAACTTTTTATGCTGAATATTCTTTTTTTTTTAATATTCTTCCTTGAGGGCATTCCATTTTTATAATATTAAACAAAAAACAGACCCTGTTCTCTCATGAATAGGAACACACAGTTCTAGAAATACTTTAAGCACTAAGCTTATCTATTGCACTATTTAATATGGGACTACAATAACTTCCAAATCTTCATAGTAAGCTTTCAAATAAAACCTTCCCCACAGGTCCTCTTTTGCCCAAATGTTCACAGACCTCCCAAGAAATTTGCAGCATGAGAAATAATGCAAGATGACACTTCCATAAAGTCAAAGTTCACTGCACCCAAAGATCCTAAGACATACTATCCAACTAAATATGGCTCATTGGCTGGAGGAGCTGCAGAAAATGATAGTGAAAAATCAATGGCTGTTATTTAGGAGGAAGGGGAAAACTGATGCTGATGTAGGCAACTTGCAGAACCTTCCACATCGCCTGCTAGAACCACCAACTTTGACAATCTGTCAATGCCAATCCTAGCTCAGTGCCATATTTCTTCCCAATTGTGTTTCTGGATTTGTTTCATCTAAAATGCATTCTGGGGACGCCTGGGTGGCTCAGTTGGTTAAGCAGCTGCCTTCGGCTCAGGTCATGATCCCAGCGTCCTGGGATCGAGTCCCACATCGGGCTCCTTGCTCGGCAAGGAGCCTGCTTCTCCCTCTGCCTCTGCCTGTGCTCACTCTCTCTCTCTCTCTGACAAATAAATAAATTAAAAAAAAATAAATAAAATAAAATGCATTCTGGACATTGTAGCAGCTGTAACATTAATGACTTATGTGACAGTGGGCTTCTGTTTTTCTATCAGGTAATATGATCTCTAAAATCCAGGTTGTCAACGTAAAGTATATAAGCCTTCAAACTCTGAATCCCAAATCCCAATTTTCAGAAATATGAACTCGCAGCATCACACAAATGTGAGCAACCATGACTCGGAGAAGTAAATGAATCTTGATGCTAAGCTTCAGGGTAACATCTCACCCACGTCTGTGTCACTAACTAGTCTTGAGACCATGGGCAAGTTAGCAACCATTCTGTGCCCCAATTTTTTCAGCATGTAGGTGAGGATAATAATAGTATCTATCTAATAGGATTGTTGAGAGAACTAAATGGGCTAATATAAAAGTGCCTGGGATATACTAATAAGCATATGGAGACATTTCCGAAGAGCCTATGAAAAGGGAGGTACTGCTTCTCTATGAGACCTCATGGACTGCATCACTGATGTTTTACACTGCTCAACTCCTCATAGAGAGGCCTTCACATATAATAAGCAAAGAAGTGGGGTGCCTGGGTGGCTCAGTGGGTTAACCCTCTGCCTTTGGCTCAGGTCATGATCCCAGGGTCCTGGGATCGAGGCCTGCATCAGGCTCTCATGCCCAGCAGGGAGCCTGCTCCCCCCATCCTTTCTCTGCCTGGCTCTCTGCCTACTTGGGATTTCTGTCTGTCAAAAAGAAAAAAAAAAAAAAATCTAAAAAAAAAAAAATTCTCTCCTTCTCTCTCTGGCCACACCCGACCCCAGCTCAAATGCTTTCTCTCTCACTCTAAAACTCACTCTAAAAAAAAAAAAAAAAAAAAAAAAAAAAAAAAAAAAAGCAAAGAAGTAAATTTAGGATTGTCAGTTATAAAGATTTAAAGGAACAAGGTGAAATTATGTACAGTTCAAGAAGTCATCAAAAAAGTAACCCAACGTGACTCTTGACCCTGAGGCCTTACAAATCAACAGGAGTAATTCTCCCAGTTCTCTTGGGAGGTCAGGAGATCATCCCTGAAGGGAAATGCTACATCAAATATTTGTATTTCCCCTCACCCACTGCAAATTAGGTTCACAAAGTTAAATCCCAATAAAACAGATACTAAATGTGTGTATGTATGCACACACACCTCACTTACCCATTTCCTGAAGTTTAGCAACAGAGACATTTACAAAAAATTAATAAAAATCCTTGTCTTCCCTAGAGCAAAAGAATGGGTCTCATTTTCTAGGAAATCTCTTCTATTTAAAAAAAAGAAATGTTTATTTCAACGAGGCAATGTGTATTTAGAATGGAGAAATTTTTTAACATTGAACAGTGGTTAAATATTGGATTAACCTGTTTCAGGATGTTTAGGAGAAAAAAAAACAACAAACAGCAGCAGCAGGTTCTATAGCAAGACTGGTATGAGTTACAGCATAGCCACCAAAAGATTAAGGAAACAAAAAAAGAAATCACTCTCCAGGGTCCCTCCCTAACATAGATTTGAAAAAGTAAATAAACAAATAAATAACAAAAACCCTCATTTTTGGGTAGGATATATTCCATCGCAGTTTAATGTTAAGAAAGCAATTTTCATTGAAGGACCTATCAGAGTCATTTGTGAGAAATATTCTTTCCAATTTATACATAATCCCATAGATTATGGCAGATATTACCCCAGATAATTTACAGGTGGCAGGGTAAAAATCATTGCTCTAATGAGTAAGTATAACATAAGGCAATGAATGACATACCCTTCTAGTATGCTGCAGGGAAAAATCATTGAGAACCAACTGTTTTAAAAGAACAAGAATTTGGGGAAATGAAGGAATAGACTGTAGACCAGACTAAGGAATAACCTAAAGCAAAAGGAAAGACTCTTGCTTCCTGAGTCTTATTTTTAAAGAATAGCTTTGTATTCTATGTACTTTTAACTCAGAAGGAAATAAAACACCTGTTGATTTTATTTACTTTCCATATATAAAACCACATCCCAAAAGTGATTTTGACTCTAGGCATACCACAGAGGCTAAATTGCACAGATTACATTTTGTTTTAAATGCTTATCTATACAGAAATTTACCTAATACATAATTTCCCAATTCCTCCATTCAAAGGAAATCTGCTGCCACAATTAAGCATCTAATATTGAGTATGAGAAAGTAGGTTTGTGCCTGATATTAGTTAACGCTGCTTAAGTTTTCACTAATAAATTAAAAAGCAAATAATTAATTCTCATTATTAATATGGTGATTATATGTATACATGCATAGAAAATGCTAGGAAAGATATACAAGAAACTGTCAAATTGCTGCCTCCTTGGAGTGGAACTCAAGGGCTAAGAGAGTTTTTAAAATTTATATAATCAATGAACATGTATGACTTTAAAATAAACCATCCATAAAATTCTTAACTCCCAGGAGGGGTATCAGTGGCCCAAATTTAGTAAGTCTCAGTATAACTAATGTCCTAAATTCTTCTTCCTCTGATTTAAACTTTCAAATTCAACAGAATCTAATCTATATAAGCTAACTGACAATCCATTTGACAAGCTAATTACTAAAAAATAGTAAAGCAATCTAAAAGCTAAAGGTGTTCACAATGGTTCCATTCTTAAACTCACCTCCCTACTTCTCAACAACTGCTTTCCAAAAAGATATGTAAGAAAAAAGGCAAACATATGTAAACATTCTCACGTGTTCTATAGCACCCGCCTGTCCATTACTATATTCTCGATACTGTCCAAGCATCTGGTCTACTTGTCTCAGGTTCCGACTGGTGTCCTTAAAAAAGAAAATGGATTTTATTAATTGTTCCAGTGTTTTTCTCAGCCTTTGTAGTATATCAAATAGCTAAGTCAACCATTTGTAAGAGATACAATTTATATCATACTTTAGATATTAATATACTTTATAAATCAAATGAGTATTTAAAAAAAAAAAACTGAGAGAGAAACCCAAATCCATCTACAATTGACTGAACCACACAATTTAAATCCTTATCCAAGGTTCCATAATCAGTTGGCAAAAATAAGACTCTTCATTATTAATTTGTGCACCTAATTCACACCTTTTTTTATAGAAAAGGAATCCTGAGAGAATAAACCTAACAGTCTATGTACAGAGAAGCAAATAATTAGGATCAATGTTAATTTCAATTAAAACTTCACCTCAGAACTTGATTAGGAAAAAAGAAAAAAAAAAGTATCCTTAAACCTTTAGCTATAAACAAATTTAGTTCTAATCACAAGAAGTGTTTCCACCCAAATGAGCCAGGTTTTAACTGAGAGATTAATGAAGGTATTTCTCTCAAAAATATATACTTACTAATGTGTCTCATTGGTGGGAAAGAACAAGGATTTGTACTCTAAAAATCCAATGGTATGCTAGTTTAGATAAGCTTAAAAAGAAAGACTTTGAGTTTTAAGTCAAATTATGACCTCTCCAACAGAAATTACCTCCTCTTAACCCAAACCAATTAAAAGCCAAAATCCTTGCTTATGCAGGCAAGCAAAAATAAGAGATTAACAGGTAGGAAAAAAAACTCTTTTTCTTTTGCCCAGCTTGGTTGTGTTACCCTTCCCCCACCTTGTTTCCCAAGTCCTTTCTATGGAGAGGATATAAACTGCCACCATTCAAAATTCCAAACACAGTCAAAAGTTAGCCTCTGCATAAAAATGGCATCTCAGAGCGCCTGGGTGGCTCAGTGGGTTAAGCCTCTGCCTTCGGCTCAGGTTATGATCTCAGGATCCTGGGATCGAGTCCCGCATCGGGCTCTCTGCTAGGCGGGGAGCCTGCTTCCTCCTCTCTCTCTCTCTCTGCCTGCCTCTCTGTCTACTTGTGATCTCTGTCTGTCAAATAAATAAATAAAATCTTTAAAAAAAAAAATGGCATCTCAATATTGTTCATTCATGAATAATCTGCCTGGATAAAATATGAACAATTTTTCTAAAGGCACATGTCCACAATAAGCTAAACTGTGATAGTTCATACTCGTTTTACTCCCACACATTTTATTTGGACATGTTGCCTTATCCCAAAACACTTCCATAACCTATCATACATTTCAAATATCTTTACTGACTGTTAGGCAGAATAATGGCCCCCAAAGATGCCCAAGTCCTAATCCTTAACTTGTGTATATATAACCTTACATGTCAAAAGGGATTTTGCAGATTTGATACATATCTTAAATTAAGAACCTTGAGACAGGGGTTGGGGGCGGGGGGGACTGTCGTGGATTACTGGGTGAACCCAAGGTAATCACAAGTGTCATTAAAAGTAGAAGAGGGAAACAGAAGAGTACTCAGAGTGATGTGATATGATAAAGACTCAACCTGTCCTTGCTAGCTTTGAAGATGAAGGAAGAGAGCCTCAAGAAATATGGGCAGTCTCTGAAATCTGGGAAAGGCAAAGGAACAGATACTCCCCTAGTGTCTCCAGAAAGGAATGTAGCCCTACTAAACCCTGATTTGGGTCCAATAAGACCAGTGTCAGGTTTGATGTACAGAACTATTAAAAAAAACACCTTGTTATTTTAATTAATTATAATTACTTAATTATACAAATAGTTTTATGGTAATTTGTTATAGCAGCAAAAAAACGAATAGGCTGACCAAAACCAGTTCTCAAAACTATTTAAAACCTATGACAAGCAACCATAGTTTAACTAACCTGTAGAGTACTTGTTATAGTGTTGATCTTCTTGGTGACACCTACTGTAGGACGACTTAGAGATTCCCTGTATGTTGACCTGGCAGTCCATCGACTCAATCGATCACGAGCACGAAAGTGGTCTGAATCGCTGGAGGATTCTGCCATTGATGTACACAATCCTTAAAACAAAGCCAGGTCAAGGTCAATCAAATAGTAAAGAGCATGGAAATATGAGATTAAATTAACTATTTGCATTTTGATCTTTACATCGGTCCTTTGGCATATCATAATTTCTAAATATGTAGCTTGAAAACACAAGTCACTTCCCCATGTAGTTCTCTCTCCTTCATTTTTTCTGCTTTAAGATAGTAATTCCTCAGATATGATTTTAGTCATGGTTACAAATAACAATAATCCCTTGGTTTTGGGCAATGCTCTGAAACTTTAAAAGCACTTTCACATATAGTGTCTCACCTAATCTTACTAACAACACTGCTGATAGAAGGGACAGGTTAGGGTTAGATTGGCATCACTACAATTGAAAAAAAAGTCATTCTCTAAGGTAGGACCTGCAGGTCTCAATATTGGTCTGAAGTCCATTCCACCAAGCTATAAGAATATGGGTGTCTTTAAACAAAAATACACCACTCGCAGAATGACCTAAAATAAGAGAACCCCATTCAGTGTATAGTGAACACTCTCATGCACTTTAACTAATTTTTTTTTTTTTAAGATTTTATTCTTCAGGGCGCCTGGGTGGCTCAGTGGGTTGAGCCGCTGCCTTCGGCTCAGGTCATGATCTCAGGGTCCTGAGATCGAGTCCTGAGATCGAGAGGGAGCCTGCTTCCCTCTCTCTCTCTCTGCCTGCCTCTCTGTCTACTGTGATCTCTCTCTATCAAATAAATAAATAAAATCTTTAAAAAAAAAAAAAAGATTTTATTCTTCAGTAATCTCCACACCCAATGTGGGGCTTGAACTCACAACCCTGAGATCAAGAGTCCCATGCCCTACCAACTGAGCCAGCCAGGCCCTTCCCATGCACACTAATTTAAAATACAGAATTAAATGCTATAACAGAGGTACAAACTCCATAAAAACAACTATGTGAGAAGATGGCATCTTGATCCACCAAAACAGAAAGCCAAACATCCTGAGTATAGTTTCATCAATAGAAAATTCTCTAAATATGCTTTCTTTCCATCCTTACCCCAATATTTGATTTAATGCAAAAGAAAATTATTTCATGAGAAGACAACATCAAAAGTTTCAGAAAATCTTTTATGGAATTTTAAGAAAAAATATATTTGGAACAGAAAAAGCATCAGAGAACACTCATTGATCAAAAGTGGAAGTTTACTGAGTATTCCAATTTCATCTTTTGCTTAATGGAGGCTTAACAATCTTTAACACTGTTATAATCTTCCTAAAATCTATAAATCTATATGGCCATTTTTTCTGGCTTATTATATATAGTGTGATGAAAACTTTCATTACTGATCTAGAATACTCTGGACTTTTTGAATCTTTATTCTGAATGCATCTGGGAAGTACATTACATACATCTAAGACAAAGATAAAGGGAATTTGTTAATTATAAATAGATCCTAGAGCAATTCATGAAAGCATTTATGTTTTTAAATTTAGTTAGATTAAATAAACTTTAAATTTTAACTAAATTTTAAATTTAGTTAGATTAAATAAAACTAAATAAAAAGATAAGCAAGGACCTTTGTTGTAAGGGGGGGGTTGTTTTTTTAAGTGAAATACAGTCTGTCTTTGCAGTATCAGAAAAAGAATCAATGGAACATCCAAATTCTAACAGCACAGAGAGGGCTAGAGATTATGCTGTCAGACTCCTGTATGTCCCCTGTGCAGGTCTCTCAACCACCTGCTGCACCTATCTCCTCTGCTTTGTGCCTCCCATCTCCTGCCCACAAGTCCAAAGGTACACTGCCTAGAGTGTAGTTCCCTCTCACATCAGGAAACATGAACCAGAATTATTTAGCTTTGCTTTTCCTGGATCACAATTATTTAAGTCCAAAAGAATGTATTTGAGGAAAAATATTAAATATAAAGTTCACCTTTTAAACTGAGGAAATCACTTCCTATGTGTATGTCTTATAAACTGATACCACATGACCTAAAATTGTTTATTCTAAGTTAAAAATACTTTCCAGCATTCTCCATTAGTGAAAGCAGAAGAACCAGCATTTTCTGATAAAAACTCTCTGCAGTGTAGGGATAGAAGGAACATACCTCAACATCATAAAAGTCACGTACAAAAAAACCACAGTGACCATCATTCTCAACAGGGAAAAACTGAAAGCTTTTCCCTACATCAGGAACATGACAGTGATGTCCACTCTCATCAATTTTATTCAACATAGAACTGCAAGTCCTACCCATAGCAATCAGACAACAACAACAACAAAGGCATACAAATTGGTAAAGAAGTCAAACTCTCACTCTTCACAGATGACATGATACTACATGTAGAAAACCCAAAAGACTCCCCCCCAAAACTGCTAGAACTGATACAGGAATTGAGCAAAGTCACAGGATATAAAGTCAATGCACAGGAGTCAGTTGCATTTCTATACCCTAATAATGAAGTAGAGGAAAGAGATATTAAGGAGTCTATAATTGCACCAAAACCATAAGATACCTAGGAATAAACCTGACCAAAAAAGTAAAAGGATCTATACTCTTAAAAACTCTAAAGCGTCTGCCTTCAGCTGAGGTCATGATCCCAGGGTCCTAGGATCAAGTCCTGCATCAGGCTCCTCACTAAGCAGGGAGCCTGCTTCTCTCTCTGCCTACTCCTCCCCTTGTTGTGCTCTTCTCTGACAAATAAAATCTTAAACAAAACAAAACAAAAAACTACTGAACACTTAAGAAAGAAACAAAGAAGACACAAAGAAATGAAAAAACATTCCATGCTCATGGACTGGAAGAACATATATGGTTAAAATGTCTATGGAACCCAAAGTAACCTACACAGTGAATGCAATCCCTATCAAAATACCATCAGCATTTTTAATACAGCTGGAACAAACAATCCTAAAACTTGTATGGAACCAGAAAAGACCCACAAATAGCCAGAGTAAAAAAATATTGAAAAAGAAAACCAAAGCTGGAAGCATCACAATTCAGAACTTCAAGCTATATTACAAAGCTGGGAATACCAAGATAGTATGGTACTGGCACAAAAACAGACACATAGATCAATGGATTAGAATAGAAAACCCAGAAATGGACCCTCAACTCTAAGATCAACTAATCTTCAACAGAGCAAGAAAGAATTTCCAATGGAAAAAAAGACGGTCTCCAAAAAATGGTGTTGGGAAAATTGGACAGCCACATGCAGAAGAAGGAAACTGAACCAATTTCTTACACCATACATAAAAATAAACTCAAAACGGATGAAGGACCTCAATGTGAGACAGAAATCCATCAGAATCCTAGAGGAGAACACAGGCAGAAACCTCTTTGACCTCAACTGCAGGAACTTCTTACTAGACAGGTCTCCAAGGGAAACAAAGGCAAAAATGACTACTGGGATTTCATCAAGATAAAAAGCTTTTGCACATCAAAGAAAACAGACGACAAAACAAAAGATTACTGACAGAATGGGAGAAGATATTTGCAAATGTCTTATCAAACTCAACACCCAAAGAACACTCAAGAAATAATCCACTCAAGGAATGGGCAGAAGACATGAACAGGCATTTCTCCAAAGATAACATACAAATGGCCAACAGACACATGAAAAAATACTCAGCATCAGGGAAAGACAAATCAAAACCACAATGAGACACCACCCCACACCATTCAGAATGGCTAAACTTAACAAGTCAGGAAATAACAGATGTTGGCAAGAATGCAGAAGGGGAACCCTCTTACACTGCTGGTAGGAATGCAAGCTGGTGCAGCCACTCTGGAAAACAGTATGGAGGTTCCTCAAGAAGTTGAAAATAGAGCTACCCTACGACCCAAAACCTGCACTACCAGGTGTTTATCTAAAGGATATAAACGTGGTGATTCAAAGGGGCACCTGCACTGCAGTGTTTATAGCAGCCGTGTCCGCTACAGCTACACTATGGAAAGAGCCCAGATGTCTATGAACAGATGATGGATAAAGAAGATGTGGTGCGTGTGTGATTATATATTTGTATGTGTACACACACGCACACAAAACACACACTGGAATATTACTCAGACATTAAAAAGACTGAAATCTTGCCATTTGCAACAACATGGATGGAACTAGAGGGTATTATGATAAGCGAAATAAGTCACAGAAAGGCAAATACTGTATGATTTCACTTATATGTGGAACTTAACAAAATAGATGAACATAGAGGAAGGGAAGGAAAAATTAAAAAAATGAAAATTGAGAGGGAGGCAAACCACAAGGGACACCGAACTTTAGGAAACAAACTGAGGGCTGCTGGAGCGGAGGTGGGTCCTGGAAGGTATAATTGTGTGATGGACATTAAGGAGGGCACTTGATGTAATGAGCACTGGGTGTTATATGCAACTCACAAATCACTAAATTCTAACACTGAAACTAATTTTTAAAAGAAGAAGAAGAAGAAGCCGTAAGTGATTCTTAACAATAGAGAACTGAAATTGAAGGTTGATGGAAGGAGGTGGATGGGGGACAGGCTAGACAGATGATGGGTATCAGAGGACACCTGTTGTGATGAGCAATGGGTGTTGTATATCACTGATGAATCACTGAACTCTACTCCATAAACCAATATTGCACCATACGCCCCCTAACAAAATTTAAAATATATACAGTTATTATTTCTGATTCTGACATGTATCCTTCTAATATTTTTAATAAAATATTTAGAACATTATAAATAAAGTCTTAGTACCTTTTCACCCCACCCTCCACTCAGTAATAGTCCTACCTCACATCAGGGACAACCACTAGCATGATTTTGTGTTTAACTCTCCAATGTATACTTTTACTGCAGGTGAATGGACCTCACAGTCTTTCTTAAGGAACACACTTTATAATCAGTTGATAACTATTAACAAGTGAAAACATGAGGTATCTGAATTTAACTTGAAAACAGTAAAACTTAGCAGCATTAACTAAAGAACTGAACTAAATTATGTGTAATTGTCACACAATACAAAAAGAAAGACCTCTCACTTACCCCTACTAGGGATTACATATTTTTAATAAGATAAAATCACACTTTCCAGCATGAATTTCACTGGTACACACACACAAAGTCTTCGGCTATTACTTTCAATTACTCTGAGCAACAAAAGATGTTCAAACTCCTGCATCTGATGGAACCCCTGTAAAGATATCAAGATGTAAGATGAAAACGATCTGAGAATTCTGATGGCTTTTTTTAATACAAAATATGAAACATTCAGCAACCATCTAAGCACCTTAATTATACATAAGTGTCATAAATGTTGAAGAAACATTAAAAAATCCATAAAAAACAGAAATTAGATCATTCATTGTTGATAAAAATTGAGCAGTTATTCCAACTATTATTGACAACTCACAAAGTCAAATGTGACCCTCAAAACTGAGAGAGCACCCACCCTAAGTGTCACATACAGAAGGCAGCTGTGGTGGCAGAGATCCAACCTTATCAAAAGATGCCATGTCTCATCAGCCAGCACCACCACTCCCCAGACACAGAGCTGAAGGAGGGAGAGATAAACAAAAAAGAGCAGCTACTAGAATTGGCAAGAGGCTCATGCCAGCCACATAATCAGAACCTGGAATGAATATATGGAGAGCCATTAAAGTAGTTCCGAAGAACCCCTTAATATAACTGACTTAAAAAAAAAAAAAAAGCAGGGAGGCCTGGGTGGCTCAGTTGGTTAAGCGGCTGCCTTCGGCTCAGGTCATGATCCCAGCGTCCTGGGATCGGGTCCCACATCGGGCTCCTTGCTCGCCTGGGAGCCTGCTTCTCCCTCTGCCTCTGCCTGCCACTCTGTCTGCCTATGCTCGCTCTCTCTCTGACAAATAAATAAATTTAAAAAAAAAAAAAAAAGCACAATGCAGTAAGTGCCAATTGCACACACTTCATTCCATTAAGACCGTTTTATTTTAGATTACAATTTTAAAAATTAATTTAAAAAATATTGAATATCCTACTATCAGTGGCATTAATAAAAATTGACCAGGCCTATGAAAATCTTCTCCCCAGTGAAACTGTACCCAGAGCACTAGATTTATTCCCTGTTGATAAAAGTTTATTGAGAGTGGTCACATAAGTAAACACTATGCATGGCTATAAAAAAAACTGTTCTACCTAATTAACCTAAAATGTAAATTAAACAATGAGATGTTTTTCTAGCCTATTAAGTTGTTTCTTCATAATATCTATGATTAACCAGGTTGTCAGGGAAAGAGCACTCCTCTACTGTCCTAATGGGAATGTGTAAATTGTGTAAATTGATGTGAACTTGTCTGATATTAGCAGACAGTATATATCAAGGGTAGTTGTATGTATCACCTAACTAACTAGACTTCCAAAAATTTCCCCTAACAAAATCATCTGAATACATACAGAATTTATACATAAGGATAAGGATACTGAGAAGTTATAATAGAGGTAAAATAAAAACTTAAATTTCAAATTATAAAAGAATGGTTAAAATACAGTAACTCTCATGCAATGAAACAGCGTACAGATACTAAAAAGTCTGTTTCTGGAGACATTTTATAGCAACACAAAGACAAAAGTATGAGTTTTGTAATAAACATCATATGCAGGCTATACATGAATATAAATTATCAGTAAACAAATTTAAAGGAGCAGAAAAGGCAACAACAAAAGGGTAAGAAAATAAACCAAAAGTATATTTACCATCTAGCATTTATAGTCAATTTCTGTTTTCAAACATTCCTATCTTTCCTGATTTTTCTACCTCTCCTGAATTTTCCACGATGACTGTATAATCAGAAAGAAAAATATATACTCAAAAGAAAAAATATATAAACATAACCTTTAGAGATAACAGATTAATAACAGGATGACAGCCTGGAAAATGTGTTTAAATAAAAGCTGTATTCAGAACTCCCTTTTCCTTCTCCCAAGCAACTTTCTTGATCAACTACTGAGTCCCCTGACACCTACCTAAGTGGGGTCATGTCATTAGTCCTAATCAACTGATGAGCTAAAGAAAGGGGATCACAATGTCGGTGTCTACTGTTCCATGATGAAAGAAACCATGTATCATGAGTTTATGAGCTAAAAAATAATATTGTTTAATCATGTATGATTCTATCTTTGCAATTTTGCTGAAGGACAGTCATTAGATTCAAAAACTGACTTTCTTAAACATTCTAAATACTGGAACAAACTTAAAAGTTGAAGGACTATGTGAAAGTATACTAATGTGCACTGACATAGTTTATGCAATCAAATTCTGCTTTGAGAAACAAATTAAAAATGGGTTGAGAATGATATTTAATCACAATTACAATTTGAAGCCCAAAGAGAAATTAGTAAGACGAGTAGAAAAACATCACTGTATGCTCCAGAAAAATCTATCACTATGGTTAAAGATTTAAAAGAAGAAAGTTCAGTTGGATTAGAACTCTGTTCTCACCATCATGAATTTGAGCATGACATATATTGACAGAAAAAAAGGAAAAAAGGAGTTGCTAAAATTGAAGACTGCCTGAAGAACTCTTTCAAGAACTGTTTATTTATTTAAGAACAATTTAAACGAGCAGAATCATCTAAATCCTGGTTAAAGGTGAAAAAGGCATTTCCTTCAACTGAAGAAAAAGCAGTAAATGTTCTCTGCAGCTTACTACCACCTACTGGTACAATAAAATTTCTCTCTGATGAGAAGATGATAACATTCATGCTGTCTGCTTTTCAAATGCTGAGGTTTTTCCAAGACTCTAGAAAGGACTAAGATGGGTGACCTTGGGTGAAAGTCTCCAGAGCCTTAGAGAAAGCTCTTGGTCTGAAACCAGATGGTACAATTCTTAGAGTAGTTTATTTAGCTGTTCCCAACACATCAGTATTTAAAGGCATAAATATTGTTGCTTCTGTCTTAATGAACCTTATAAAGAAGACAGCCACCAGAGCAAGTAATGAACCCTCATCAATTCACTCCCACTGAGGATCCATCAAAAACAAATGCCTATATGCAAACCTGAACAGACCAGAAAGTGCAACTACGTTCAACCCTGCAGGAGAACTGGTGGGGAGTCTTTACAAACTCAAGTCCACTTCTTTTGTTATTTGACCTAAAGAACCGTCAGACTGTCTTCATTATAATGATGCACATTTGTATGTATGAGAGCTATAATTTATTGATTCTCAAGTCTCTTTTCCTCAGAGCCAGTTTAAAACAATTAGGATTTGCAAGCTGTTCCATAAAAGATAAGCACCCAGCATCAGGGGTGATATTTCACAAAGGCTGACTACTGCATGTTAAGTAGGTGATTGCTTCTGTGGCCTTCAAGTGCCTCAGCTGTCCCTGTCCAAGGCAACTGTCCCCCATGTTCAAGGTAATGATGGGGGAAGATGGGAAGTGGATTTTAAGCTTAATTGCTAAACAAGTTCAAATTTTAGAAAGCATTTCTCACTGTTTCAATAGCTGTAGGACTTGAGAGCTTTATTCTCTCCTTCAAAAGAAAAAATTAATACGCCAGCCAAGGTTACCATGTACAATTATCAATTGTACCTGTCTTCTTTACACCAGTGCTCCTCTGTAACTTCAAACTCTCAAAAGCTTTCGGTAAGTTAATTTAAGATGAAAATTAACAGTCTAGTCCATCAGCCAGTTCTCTATTAAGTCAATAGATAATGTAAGACATAGGAAACAGAATCAAAGAGATGCAATAGATTCAAGTATTCATCATTTATTCAATTGTCACCACATTAGAAATGGAAGATGAAAGTAAATTTAAAAAACCACAGTTCTTGATGGGATAAAAAGGCTTATGAAAGTACTATACATGGTGAGCTAAGTAATATAACAAAATGCCAGGGGAGTTGGGTCAGGATCCTTTCACTCATTTGGAAGGATGAATAAAACTGACAGATGAGAAGGAAACTGGATCCAGTTAAAAACCATCTGTCTCAAAGGAACTATGGGGTGCCTGGGTGGCTTAGTGGGTTAAGCATCTACCTTTGGCTCAGGTCATGATCCTGGGGTCCTGGGATAGAGCCCCTTGTTGGGCTTCCTGCTCAGTGGGGAGTCTGCTTCTTCCTCTCCCTCTTTCCCTACCCACGGCCATGCTCTCTTACTCGCTATGCTGTCAGTTAAATAAACAAAAAATATTTTAAAAAAAAAATTTTTAGGGTCACCTGGGTGACTCAGTGGGTTAAAGCCTCTGCCTTTGGCTCGGGTCACAATCCCAGAGTCCTGGGATCAAGCCCCACATTGGGCTCTCTGCTCAGCGGTGAGCCTGCTTCCCCCTTCTTACTCTGCCTGCCTCTCTGCCTACTTGTGATATGTCTCTGTCAAATAAATAAATAAAATCTTTAAACAAAATATATATATATTTTTTTAAGGAACTAAAGAAGGTACAAATAAACAAAGCTCTCACATCCTTTCACCAGTGTGTAAATTTAACTGTCTCTAGATATTCATAAATGTCCCAGGGGCAGGAATAAGGAGGGGTTGGGTTGTTTAAATCATCCCCAGTTAAGAATTTTTTAGAAAATTAACACTTAGACACACACACACACACACACACACACACACACGGTCTGATTCTTTATTGTATATTCCACTTATTCCTATTGCTGTCATGCATTTCCTCTCTCTCACACACACTTTCACACTCTTTTTTACTCCATGGGTGAAGCAAGGCAGGCTTAGCCCCCTGGCTACATTTTGCTCCCTTTACTCCAATATCTCTGAGTTCAAGGACAGAATCACAGGAACCAGTGCCCAGCCATCAGGGAGCAGGGGTGTTTCGGGAAACGGCCATGCAGCATACAAATTGACTGCTTATTTAGACATGGAGAAAAAAGCTATTAGCTGCTCAGATAATTATGTATGTGCCAGTTGATAAAAAATCAGTGCTGTTTTAAAAGAAAATAAAGTTACTTAATAACCCCCTCCCTGTCTCACAATCAGAATGCTACAGATATTTTAGATTTATACACCCACACACTTCTAAAATAAATGAAGTAGTTGATAAAATTAAATAGAAAGTAAAACATGTCAATATAAAAAACAAATGAACACTCAAGAAAAAAAAAATTACAGAAAAAAGGATGCTAACAAACCCAAGATGGATTTATTACTTTCAACTAAACCCTAGATATGCACGCCTACATTTATTCGCCAACCAAAAAAAAAAAAAATTACAATATTCCCAAAATAGCGGATAAGAATGAAGTTCTCTGGGGGTACAGATGACCTCTACTAATTGTCCAAACTGCTTCAGACTGGGCAAGATAACAGCATGGACAAAGATGGCAGTAGCATACCCAAGTTTCTGACACCATTTTGTTTACATTGGAGGATGAAAACTGGAAGACTAATACCAAATCTAGGCAACCAACATATACTTAAAAATAATGCTCACTGTGTAACTTTGAAGCCTTATTTTTTTTTTTGAAGATTTAATTTGGAAACAAAGAGATTTCACATAAGAATTCCAATTTCCAGCTTCTCTTAAAAAAATTCAGAGATGTAGCAACACTGGGGGGTAACTTCCCATGGCAACATGGACTTAGTACCTGCTCTAGAGTCAGGAACCCACCTTCCTGTTGTCCCCAGGCCCCACTGGGCCAACTTCGCACAGTGCATTACCTGACTGGCCCCCCTTAGCAGCTGAGTTTACAACTTTATTTTAGATAAAGAACCAAGACAAAGGAAGTTTACCAGTCTTCCCCAGTTAAAAATGAGCAATTTGATCATGAAGAATGAATCAAGGTTAAATGCTCAAAAGATAATGCTTTCCTCTACAGACAAGAAGAAAAAATGGATAATAGAACTTTGATATTAACCATCCCTGTAGACTATAAAACCAGAAGGATATACAACCACTGAGCAGAAGGATTAAAACTACTTAGAATATTTTCCCACTTAGAATGTTTCCCAATTGTATAGATCAGAAAGTACTTTCAGAACAAAAGTGTACTATAGTGCATAATTTGGCTCTCATTCTTCAACCCTCCCTGTACACACTGCCTTCCTACAATAGATGGAGTTACATGCCCATGGAGTTACCAGCCTCCTGCCATTCTCCCATCACCATGAGGAGGTGCCCAGGCTATGCTGTTGCAAGGTATGGGATCCACGGTTGCCCAGTGGCTTCCAGCTTAGATCAACAGATCAGCCGGCCAAACACAGACAAGTAGTGAGTCCAGGGATGATAAGCAGACAGCTTAGCTAACCCATCACACAAGCAATAAACATGTATTGTTGTACGCCTCCAAAGTTTGATCTGTTATGCAGTAGAAGCTAACTGAAAAATACAGTTTACAAATAAATCATTTGATTTGGTTCAGAAGATGGTTAACTTCCTGAAGTTTCCTCTTAAGCCTACTCTCCATGAGAAAACAGATTGGTTTCAGGCTGTCTTCTAATGGTGGAAGAAAGAAAGGACAGATTCAAATTGGGATGCAGAAAGTAAACATAAGCAATTGATAAAACAAGTGAAAAGCTAGTAATTTTTGAGAAAAAATTCTATGCAACTATAAATAGCAGTTGGAGATACTTGTTCTCTGTAAAACTTTAAAAAGAAACAAGCAATTTCTTAAGTATATTGTGAAGTACACTTGTTCTCTTCCTCCTTGTTTTTAAAGTATAGAAAGAGGGACGCCTCAGTGTAGGTTAAGTGGCTGCCTTCAGCTGAGGTCTCAGGGTACCATAAAGGGCTCCTTGCTCAGTGGGGAGCCTGCTTCTGCCTCTGCCTATTTCTGCCTACCACTCCCCCTGCTTGTGCTGACAAATAAATACATTAAAATCTTTAAAAGTATAAAAAGAAACTCCTCTTGACTTTCCTAGTAAACAAAACAACACTAAAAATTTTAAGAAAATATTTTATTGGGGCACCTGGGTGGCTCAGTGGGTTAAAGCCTCTACCTTCTGCTCAGGTCATGATCTCAAGGTCCTGGGATCGAGCCCCGCATCGGGCTCTCTGTTCAGCAGGGAGCCTGCTTCCTCCTCTCTCTCTCTGCCTGCCTCTCTGCCTACTTGTGATCTCTGTCAAATAAATAAAATCTTTAAAAAAAAAAAAAAAAAAAAGAAAATATTTTATTGTAGATTTGCATATTGCTCTATGGCTTACAAAGCCTTTTCATTAGCCTTTTCTCTCTTGATCTCCATTTCAATCCAGTAAAGTTGGTACAATTACAACCCATTGCTTTTGCTGCCTTTAGAAAAACAAAGCTTTGAGTAAAATACTTGTCTGTGAGGACTCTGCTAAAAAGCTGCAATAACAGAAATGGAATCCACATGTTCTATCTCCAAGCTAGTGCTTTTTGCACTGCATTCTATATATTGAAAAACTACGTAAATTCCAAATACTCTGCCCAATCACTGAAACGTTTTCTTTGTCTTTCCCTATCATATTTCTTATGACCCATCCTCTCGCTCCAAGAAATGCATCTAGGGCCAGAATATTCCATATGTACTTGTTTAAAGGTTTATATGATGAATATAAGATAATAAAGTACTAAAAAGGTACTATAAACCCAACTTCCTACTGTTATTTTAAGATGTCTTTCAAATAATCCTTCCTCTTGTTAAGAATATTTACAACACAGTTCAGGAAGAAAAGTGTACCTATTTTTTTAGAAACCATACCCTAAAATCTTAAACTTTAAAAAAAGATATTCTCTTCATGGTGTATACATATTTTCTGTTTCTCTTTTTCTGCCACTCTCAATACCCAGACTTCTCTCTTGTCCCATTATTCTTTTACTTTGCATCTTTAGATCTTTCCTTTAACTCTTTTATGATGAAAAAAAAATGGAATATATTTTCATTGTACTTATGGATATGTTTATTTTAGAGTTTGGCACATATTCTTATTTTTAGAAGTGGATAAATAGAATGATTTGTATATTCTTTCCAAAATATTAAAAAAAACACACACTTAACAAAATTTATTTTAAAAAGGTCATTGGAATTCTTAAGTTTGACTTATACCATGAACTGTTTCTGGGAATGTTTTTAAAAGCATGAATAAAAATCGTAAAACCTATAGGGTTAGAAAGGAATCCAATTATAATGAAATGCACTACAGTATCACTGAAAATCAATTACATTTAAAAGTTAAATCACTGGAAATACATAGAAGTAGACCCTGGTTAAAAACCTCAATTTCAAAACCCTTCAGGAAAAAAAAAAAAAAAAAAGTTGAAATATTAATGCTGAATAACTAAGGCTTTCACATAACAGCTTATCATATGACAATAACCCTACAAAATACTATTGTCATCACAATATATACATAAGAGGCTTAAAGAAGCTAAGTGTGAGTCTCCAAGTTTATATATAGCTCCCAAGTGACAAGGCTAAGTCTTGAACCTTTCTCCAATGCCCACATTTCCTATTTATCCCTTCTCATCGCCACTGGCACCAATCATCATTTGGACTTTTCTCAACTCAGTGCTAGGCACCAAAATGGTTTCTCTAACTGTGAGTCTTTTTCTAGCCTTTCCAACTCTCAAGGACACTTTACTGCCCATGTAAGATTGAATCTAAGTTCTTGAATCAGGAATTCAAGACCCTCAGCTAGCCACTCTCCTCTCCAACAAAAGAACCATAGAAAACATAAGGTCTGCATTTAGCTCTTGATCCCAACTATTCTCCCATCACTTCCCTCCCTCCCTAATATTGTGAGTTCTGTCGAGAACACCTTCTGTTGTGTACTGTTGTCACTTAATGAAATTTCACTCATCTTTCCAGGCATAGCACAAATAATACAGTCTCAGTGAAGCCTTCCATCTCCAGCCAAAAGGGATCTTTCCGTCCTCAACATTCTTATAGCTCTATAATCATAGCAAGACATTTATTAAACATGTCCTCAACGTAACTGTTTGTGTCATGGAATTTTTCTTCAATTCCTCAAATATGGCATACTCATTTCCCTGCCAGATTCACAGCCTAGAACCTTCTTTTCACTCCTTTCCCTTACTCTTAATTTTTCCTTCAAATCTCAGTTTACAGGAAACTTCCCTTAAAAAGCTTTCCTTCACTGCCCCCGCCCAACTCTGGGCCAAGTGCCCAGAGTGAATACAACTTCATCACAGCCCATAAACTGCTAACTGGCTGTTTACTGGTCTGTTCCCTCAGTAGACTCTAAATTTCATCAGAGACTCCATTTACTTTGTTCATGGTTGTGTTTCAATCCCTTGCATAGTGCTGGGCATGTAGTTGGAACATTTTTAAATAAATTTACAATTAAATTTTCTTTATTATCCTGTCTAATTAATCCAGAGACAAGTTTCAAAGAACAGGACTTCACAAATAGCATGTAGTAATTAAATAACTGCTGCATGAAATAATTCTAGTGGTAAATGGCCTAAATTATCTTAAGCCTTCAAACAGTATGTATTGAACTGAAAAAAGTAAATATGAATACTTGATAATATGTCTATTTAGAGTAAACAAGGACGAACATTTCAAATTGACTTGAACACATGCGTTACAACTTATAACTGAATCAAATTTAGAGAGTTTCCTTGACATACTAAAAATCACTTTAGTTTATCATTGTCATTTGCAGCTACCTGCATTCCTCAATTTTTATTTATCTGTACTACGGAGCTCTAAACTCCCAATTACTTAGGCTCTTTATCATCTGGGTCCATTCTCAGTACTGCTTCAATGTACCAATCACTGCTCACAGGTAAACCTATTTTGCCATTTTAAAGCCTTCACTCTCCCACCATCAAGCTTTTTCTTTCTTTCTATGATCTATAAAATTTGCCCATCTCTTCTTCCTTTAAAAAATTATCATAGGGCTTTTAGTGTTTGGGTCAGAAGAGGCCAAGGTGCAACTGCCTTCAGTCATCCCGAATCCAAGTTCATCCAACACTAGCCATTTCCACCATGCCATCTAGGTTCGACTCCAACAAGATCAAACTCGTGTACCTGATGTTGACTGGTGTGGAAGTCAGTACCATGTCTGCCCTGGCCCCGGAAGATGGGCCCTTGGGGTCTGAGTGAAGAAGGACCTTCTGTCTCTGCCCTGATTATCAAAACCCTCAAGGAATCACCAAGAGAAAGAAGCAGAAAAACATTAAGCACAGTGGACATATTACTTTTGATGAGACTGTCAACATTGTCTAAAAGATGTGTCACGGATCTTTAGCCAGAGAACTCTCTGGAACCATTAAAGGGATCCTGGGGATTGTCCAATCTGTGAGCTGCAATGTTGATGGCTGGCACCCTCATGACATCATAGATGACATCAACAGGCAGTACAGTGGAATGCCCAACTCCTTAAGAACTACAGAGGAGGGGGGCCTGGGTGGCTCAGTGGGTTAAGCCTCTGTTTTTGGTTCAGGTCATGATCTCAAGGTCCTGGGATCAAGCCTCATATTGGGCTCTCTGCTTAGCGGGGAGCCTGCTTCCCCCTCTCTCTCTGTCTGCCCCTCTCTGCCTACTTGTTCTCTCTCTCTCTGTCAAATAAATAAATAAGATCTTTAAAAAAAAAAAAAAAAGAACTACAAAGGGAAATATTTCAATAATGGATCATTTGACAACCAAATAACTAAATAAATACTAATCATAGGTCACTTCTTCAATGACATCTCTCTTCACTCAGAAAAGCCTAGTTCAGGGCTTACTTTAATTCACCCCTCCATTCATCTCTAAGCTCATTTGTCCATGAGCACTCACTCATTCATTCATGAGCACTTACATGGCAAATTTGATGCACAGGGCAGACTCTAAATGTTCATCAGCTAACTGGATTCATGGAACCACAAATACTCCCATCTCCCAAACACTCCAAGCACTAGCATTGTACAGATCTATGTTACGAGTTATAAGAATTTCAGGGAGGTATGCATATATGAGAAAGGCCTGATCAGTCTCTTAGGATCATTGGTAACAATTAATAACAAGACACCAGAAACAAGGTTAAAAATCTAAAGGACAAACACAGAAAAATATTTGCAATATATGAGAATGAAAGGATTAATCATGTCTTTTAAAAAATGGGAAAAAGGGATGCCTGGGTGGCTCAGTTGGTTAAGCGGCTGCCTTCGGCTCAGGTCATGATCCCAGCATCCTGGGATCGAGTCCCACATCGGGCTCCTTGCTCGGAAGAGAGCCTGCTTCTCCCTCTGCCCCTGCCTGCCACTCTGTCTGTCTGTGCTCGCTCTCTCACCCTCTCTCTCTCTCTCTGACAAATAAATAAATAAAATCTTTTAAAAAAAAATGGGAAAAAAAAAAACAGTGCAGTAGTAATGGATACGAAAGGATATGTAAACAGGCTATTCACAGAACATACACAGCCCTAACATACAGCGTACTTTATTTCCCTAACAATTGCAAATTAAAATGATGAAATCATATTCTTGTTTCTCTGTTTTGTGCAGATGAAAAAAAGCTTTGGCATGGGTACACCTTGCTCTAAGAGTATTAACTAGAATAATTTTTCAGGGTGCCTGAGTGGCTCAGTTGGTTAAGCGTCTGCCTTCAGCTTGGGTCATGATCTCAGAGTTCCGGGATCCAGCCCTGCACGGGCTCCCTGTTCAGTTGGGAGTCTGCTTCTCCCTCTCCCTCTGCCACTCCCTGTCCTCCTGTGTGTGTTTGTGTGTGCATGCACACGCTCTCTCAAATAAATAAAATCTTTGTGTGTGTGTGCTTTTAATTTCTATTTGGGATTCACTTGATGAGGACTAATGCGTAGGTTGGTCACTTCACTACTGATATATAAAATCTTTTATAAATAAATAACATAGACTAACTTTTCTGGAAAACAACTGGCAAGACAAAAATAAGTAATATGTATGTTTTGACGTAGAGATTTTATAATAAATATTATTCCAAAAAAATAAAAGCAGATGAATGTATACATCTTACATGTAGGTGTGTGTATAATTTCACTGCAAAATTAGTAAAGAGAATAAATGAATAAATAAATAAGAAAAAACAAATAATACATTAAATGGATCCAGTCATTGAGATACTGGTAGCAGTTAAAACAGACAAGATAGAAATTTATGTGCTAACATGTAATGCATTAACAAGAAAGAAAAACACACTATAAAATAGTATGAACAGACTGGAAACATTTCATAAGAGAATCAACCTAGTGACAATATTAGACAGATAACAATGAACCCTAGATTATTTTCATATTACTCCCAGATGTATCAAGACAGCAGTTCAGAACTTCTGGGCTAGGTTATTCTAATCAGGCCCCTCCACCTCTAAAATTCCTTAATTCTAAGAATTTTGTACAACATAGATCTTGTATATGGTGTTATTGCAAGGTCCCAATGCATCTCTCCTCTATATTGAAGGGTGCTTTATCAAAATGCAATATGAAAATATTAGGGCTCCTGGGTGGCTCAGTTGATTGAGCATCCCACTGCTGGTTTCAGCTCAGGTTATGATCTCAAGGTTGTGGGATCAAGCCCCGTATCAGGCTCCATGCTTAATAAAGAGTGTGCTTAAGATTCTCTGTCCCTTTCCCTTAGTCCCACCCCCCCCCAAATAATAAATAAATCTTTAAAAAAATAAAGGCTAATAGACCCCCTTGAACATATAAAGAGATAAGTAACAGTAAACACAGCTTTATAGTATATCTAATCTAAAAATGCTAACTGTAAATCAAATCTGATTAGAGAACAATCATAAACATCAATGGGCCTCTTTGCAGTGGGCAGGGCTGGAATTTGTCAAAAGATCTGGGGACAAAGACCACTGTTTTGGCTCCAGATAGCAAGCAAGTAAAAAAAATCTATCTGAACCTGGACTGCCTCAATTACAAAATGAAAATAAGAATTAAAGTATTATAACAGGTAAAAGGTGCTTAAAACATTGCTTGGGACAAAATAGGTTCTCAAATACTTGTCTAACAGAAACAGTTACATCATTGTTGCTTTTAAGTTATCTAATTTGTTGCCCTGAATTTTTGTAACATCAAATCTGTTTGTTCATCTGAACTTTTGTTCATCCCTTTCCCAACCATCCTATCTTTATACTGCATGTTAGAAAGAAGTTTCTTGCCCCCCAAAAGTCTCTCTCTTACCCGCCCTGTGTGAAAATCTGTTAACTCAGAAACTTAGGGAGAAAGCCTACTTACAAAGCACACCCCCAAAACTCCGTGTTGTTCTCCTCTGTGTTCTCCTCAGTGCTCTTCTTAGGCACATATGTCTGCCTCCTATCATTTCTTCATGAGGTTCAGGGCAAAAGGCCTCGTCAAGTAGATGATCTTTGGTCGCCCCTACACTTTCCCCAAACCACCTACAGATAAATGAAACGAGGGGGTAAGACACAACTACGACCTTAACTTTTTTATATATAATAAAGGATAAAAATAAGCTCACCCTCACTATGCACAATTTACAGCATAACAGACAGCAGAGAAAATGTTCCTTGGATCATGCAGAAGCCCCAATGAACTCATGGGAATTTTTCACACCGAAGTATCCAGCCAGCATACTCTTCACTGGTCACTTCCACTCATGCCTGGTCTAGCCAACCCCTTGGGCTGGCTAGTGTGAACTGTAGCCCAAGTCTGGCTAAAAATACTGTCCCTGAGTATGTCTATTTGTGAGTGAACTCACTAAGGCAGGCAACGAAATTAACATGTTACTTTGGAATTTAAAAGCTCAATTCTAGGGATGCCTGGGTGGCTCAGTGGGTTAAAGCCTCTGTCTTCAACTTAGGTCATGATCCCAGGGTCCTGAGATTGAGCCCCGCATCGGGCTCTCTGCTCAGCGGGGAGCCTGCTTCCTCCTCTCTCTCTGCCTGCCTCTCTGCCTACTTGTTATCGCTCTGTCAAATAAATTAATTAATTAAATCTTAAAAAAAAAAAGAGCCCAATTCTATTTCTTTTTTTTTTTTTAAGATTTTATGTATTTATTTGACAGAGATCTCAAGTAGGCAGAGAGGCAACCAGAGAGAGAGGAAGGGAAGCAGGCTCCCTGCTGAGCAGAAAGCCCGATCCTGGGCTCAATCCCAACACTCTAGGATCATGACCTGAGCCGAAGGCAGAGGCTTTAACCCACTGAGCCACCCAGGTGCCCCCCAATTCTATTTCTAAGCCAGTAATGAACTATCTGCTAGCACTCGTCAAGGAAATATTTTATAAGCTGCCCAACTCTTCCCACATTTAGCACTGCAAAACAATAAGTAAAAGTAAAACGTCTTTGGTGGAAAAGAGAGCTATGGACAGAAATATTTTCAATTCTTTGTGACTGCTTTCAAAGCTCTTCTGAGAACTGGTCATTGTCTACACAAAAAGTAGTTCTGGAGGGGCCCCTGGGTGGCTCAGTGGGTCAAACCTCTGCCTTCTGCTCAGGTCATGACCTCAGGGTCCTGGGATCGAGCCCCACATCGGGCTCTCTGCTCAGTAGGGAGCCTGCTTCCCCCTCTCTCTGTGCCTGCCTCTCTGCCTACTTGTGATCTCTCTCTCTCTCTCTGTCAAACAAATAAATAGATTAAAAAAAATTTTTTTAAGAAGTAGTTCTGGGAATACATAAACAAGTGAAGAAAAATGCACTCTGCAAAAATTAAATCAAAATAAACTGTCAGAGAGTCAAAGTGACCCATGTCATGCAATGACAGAGAAGACACGGGTAACATACACACACAATGCACTCATCTAACAAAAAGGCAAACTTCCCAAGGTAAGTCATACAATCAAATTTTTCTGTACCAGTGTGAAATGGCTGAAGTTTTTTTTTTTTTTTAAAGATTTTATGTATTTATTTGACAGAGAGAGATCAGAAATAGACAGAGAGGCAGGCAGAGAGAGAGGGAAGCAGGCTCCCCGATAAGCAGGAAGCCCGATGTGGGACTCGATCCCAGGACACTGGGATCATGATCTGAGCTGAAGGCAGCAGCTTAACCCACTGAGCCACCCAGGCGCCCAGAAATGGCTGAAGTTTTAATCTTCTCTCTATGCTGCCAATACAATAGTCACTAGCCACATGTGGCTACTGAGCTCTTAAAATCTGGGGGGGGGGGCGGGGGTTTAAATGACATGTGCTGTAAATGTAAACCATGTAACAGATTGTGAAGACTTAGTGCCATTGAAAAAATTGTTTTAAAATGTAAAATATCATGTTAAAATAAAAAATTCTGGATATACTGTGCTAAATAAATTCTTAAAATTAATTTCACCAGGTTTTGTTGTTGTTGTTGTTGTTTTTACTTCTTCAACATGAGTACTAGAAAATTTAAAACGTGTGTGTGGCTCATCCTATATTTCTATAACGAGCACAGTCCGTTATATACAAATTAAAATTTACAGAATTAAATAAATAAACAGAATTAAATAAACAAATTATTTTGTTTTATCAACAGAATTAAATAAACAAATTATTTATTTGAATTAAAATTAAATTAAAATTTTAATTAAATTAAAATAAACATTTTAATTTAAATAAAGAATTAAATAATTAGAATTAAATATTCTATTAAAATAAACAAATAACAAATACTGAGCCCTTCCACTGTTACAGGCCCTGTGTGAAATACCCTACACCCTACTCAGAACAAGGCTGCAAAGTGGTTTTACAAGGCATCTGCCTAAGTGACCGAGCTTCATCAAACAATAAAGGATGCAGCTGGCATTCAATGTGAGGCGTTCCTACGAAATAACTAAAGTAAGGGACTGTTAACACCCAACTTCCACGATGGCCTAGGAAAGCCAGGTGGCTAACGCAGCGTTCCCGAAAGCAGCACTTTTGTAACCAGGGAACAGGTACAAAACGTCATTATATCCCAAGCAAGTTAACACCAGAATGAGCCCAATACCCTAGACAGCTCAGGCTTCGCAGCTGCTAGCACCAAGACGACCTGCTCCCCAAAAAAGGCCTATGTAGTTCAAATTCCCTGGATAACCTAACCACGACCGACCGTAAACACTCATGCTGAGGAAGGGGCGTCGGGATACTTGGCACGCTGTCTCCCCCCACCCTGACACACTCCACGCGTCCACCGCCACACCCCAGATTTCCGCAGCTTTGGCGTCCCCACCTCTGGGACTAGTGGAAGGGGGGCCTAAAACTTCTAAGATAGAATAGGGAAGTGGCAAAGTAAGGGTGAGGAGGCGGTTGGGGGCAGGTACCTGAGATAGAAGAGGACCCCAGGTCCTTAAAGCCGGATCATCGCCGAGGCCCCTCCCGGCTCCCACGGCCGCCAGCGACCCAGAAGGTGCAACTGACCTGACGCTGCGGCGCAACCGACTGTGCTCTCCCCAGACTCGCAGCTATGGCAACTTGAACTAGCCGCCCAGCCACAGCGAGAGAACAAGACCCCGCTGCTGCCGCTTGGCCCTCTGGGAGTTGTAGTCCATCTTGTCCTCAAAAGTAAGGAGTCATCAAGAGAGCGGCCCAAAGAGAAACTTCAAATCCCAGGATGCCATATGACAGGCTTTAGGGCGACTTTCCCGGAAGAAGCCGGATTAGCTGGCACCTGAGTCCCTAGGCCGCGCCCTCTTGCCCTGTTCTTTTTTCTTAAAGGGCCAGTAGATTTTAGAGGCAGGAAACACCTGATGGTGAGTTAGCTGCCCTGCCCCCGACTGTAATTTATTCAGAAAAGTCTAAAATATTTACTTTTAAAAAAATAAGAAAAATTCAAAGTAGTTGCAATAATAACGATTCTTTTACTCCTTTCAGAATAGGGAAGAGTACTTTCCAGAAGTGAAATGTACAAATCCCCTTAATACCGGAGCCCAGCATCTTTTCCCGAAGGCTCACAAATTCTTAGAACTGGAAGGGAACAGAAATTATCTAGTCAAACCCTTTAGGTTTGGAAGGAGTGACTTACCCAAGATCACATAACTCATTAACAGCAAACCAAACAGCGGCTACACTCAGTCTAGGGTGTCATCTCCTCAGTCATTCTAGAAGATGAGAGAGATCCATTCCACCAAGTAGAAGTTGGTTTCAGTCGGGGGCGGGGGGGGGGGGGGGACTATAAAAACCTCAGCAAAAAATTCAACTTTGGAAAAGCTATGAAGAAGTGAAAATCAGTTAGTCATGTAGAGCCTCATTTCCTCGTGTTCTGCCAAAAAGACCATTGATCACTTCCCCCTCAACGCTAAAATCAAAATTTGTTTTATCTATGAAAGCTTTCCTGGCTACTTCAAGAAGAGCTAGATCGCATTCGATGCAGTTTCCCTATTTTGTGCTGTAATTATCCATTTCCCAGTTGGTCTCTTCCATCAGACTCAGCCCTTCAAAGGCAGGGGCCAGATCTTCAAATCAGTATCTCTTTTCTCAGTCTTTCCTCACTTCACCTCTCCCTCTCTCTCTCTCCACCTCCCCTCCCCCATACATACACAAAATCATCAATAATTAGCCTGCAAATTTGATATATTCAAATAACTCAATTATTTTCTCTGGCCAGCATTGAGGGGTAAATTTTACTTCATAACCAGTTTGAACAGAAAATAATTCTTCTAAAAATTACCTATGTATTTTCATGTCTTCAAGCTGCTTGCTCATAGTTTTATTCAAGAATATATTCCACCCGATACAGAGATTAAGATAATTCAAAACAGCCATAAAATTTTCCCATATGCATGCAGAAACATAATAACTCTGCATTTTAATTTTTTAAAACAATCATATTCATTCATGTAATTCGACAAATGTATGCCATATCTTTCTAGCAACCAGACACCTGTATTACACACTAGAGATGCAATAATCATGAAGAGATGAACAACAGTTTCTTTGCCTTCCTGTTGCTGAGTCAAGTGAAGAAACATTTATTAAACAAATTTCTACAAATCTGGGTGATAAAGTACTGTGTAGGTTTCCATGGAGAGACATGAAAGAGAAACTTTTTAGGGAAGTGATATCTGATCAAATGCAAGATCTACCAAAAAAGCTAATGTCATTTTGGGCTGCATTAATAAAAATCAACTATCCACAACCTCTCTTCACTGGTCCAACCCTATTTAGAGAAGAGATTAAATTCTGGAGACCCCCATTCTTAAAGTGATATTAACAAAATAAAGCAAAATCAGAGGATGCAACTGAGACTAATGTGTGGAGAATAAGATTTGAGTTCATTATGACCAAGATATTTTAAAATACACTATTATATTAAAGCAGCTTTTTTGTCAGATGATGTGCTCTCAAACCACATATATGACTTCAGAAAAAATCTAGTGAAGTCAGATCATAGAATCGTTCTCCTCCTTAACAAAACAGACAAAATAGGAAAGCCAACAAAAAACGTTTTACACAAAATGTGTCTTATAACTCCCAAAAACATGTATTGCCTTTAATCAGTATGACAGACCCATATTATCCAACCCCAAAACACACTCAAATAGAATCACCTGATTTTAGAGTTGGAAAAACCCACAAAGATTATCACCTACAGAACCCTTCTTTTGCAAACAATGTAAATAGAAACATAGAGAGATTACATTGTTAGTAAATAGAAACAGAAAGAGATTACATTGCTAGTGTTGTTATAATAAAATACCTGATGTAAGAGTTGGAAAAACCCACAAAGATTATCACCTGCAGAACCCTTCTTTTGCAAACAATGTAAATAGAAACAGAGAGAGAGAGAGTACATTGGTAGTGCTGTTATAATAAAATACCACAGAATGGGCTGCTTAAAAAGACAGAGATTTATTTCTCACAGTTAAGGAAGCTACAAGTCCAAGAGCAAGGTATCAGCAGGTTTAGGTTTGCCTGAGGACTCTTTCCTTGGCTTGCAGGTAGTTGTCTTCTCTCTTTGTTCCCACCTGGCCTTTTCTCCATGAAGGCAGGTACTTGATGTCTCTCACTCTTCTTATAAAGATACCAGTTATTTGGGATTAGGACCCCATCCTCAAAACCTCATTAAACCTTAATTAACTGCTTACAGACACTATCTTTAAATATGGTAATATTGGGGCACCTGGGTGGCTCAGTGGGTTAAAGCCTCTGCTTTCGGCTCAGGTCATGATCCCAGGGTCCTGGGATGGAGCCCCACATTGGGCTATCTGCTCCGTGGAGAGCCTGCTTCCTCCTCTCTCTCCCTGCCTGCCTCTCTTGCCTACTTGTAATCTCTGTCTGTCAAATGGATAAATAAAATCTTTTTAAAAATTTAATTTAAATATGGTAATATTGATGTTTAGAGCTTCAACCCACAAAGCTGGGAAGGCAGACCTGATTCAGCCTGTAACACATGATTTCCTCAAAATTGTACCCATTTACAACTAGTGTCACCAGTGATCTTCCCACAACACAATACCTTGATAATGGTAGATGTGACAGATATTTTTGACATATCTCACCCATATTACCTCTTAACTTGAAATGATTCTACCCACAGTCTTGGGCCCCAAAGCTTTGTTTATATTATATAAAGTCCCTTCTCTAACCATGGCTGATTGGTCCATGGCTGAAACAATTTGGGCCCATCAGGATCTTTATCCTTTGAGGATTTAAAATTGGGACCCCAGCATTCAACTCGTTGCCTGAAAAGTCTTGATGTACAAGTATAAGCTGAGGCTGTCATGGTGAGGTGACCATCTTCATCATCCTTCGAGGAGAAATGGAAAAATCTAATCTGCAGAGAAAGAGAGAAAAATGAGTAAATCAGCAAAAGTAAACTGTGCAGCCCCAGAGAAAATAAACCTAACAGGACAGAACCTTGATTCCTGACAAATTCCAAGTTCCTGGCTTTAATCTCTTGTTATTTCCACTGTATTCCACATACTTGTGTTCTGGGATCCATTTGAGGCAGCCAAAGTTGGTTAAATGCACAGATTCTTGACGGAGAGCACCTGGGTTCACATCTTAGCTGTAATACCTCTCAGCTATCTTATCTCAAGCAAGTACCCAATCACTCTGTCATCACTTCTTCACCAGCCAAATGGAGTAAAGTTGTTTTGAGGATAAAAGAAATGAATGTATATGAAGCATTTCACCCAGTGCCTCATCCATAGTAAGCCCTCAATATATGTTGGCTGATATATAATATCCCAGAAAGTTAATTCCATGAGCATTGAAACTTTGTTTACTATTTTGTTCTAGATGCTGAGATCAAAGAATATACCTTGTTGCCTTCTGAAGATGTCCCTTCGAAGCTTAAATTCTATTGATTAAAATCCAAACACTCTTGACTAAGATTACTTTGGTGAAGCCCAATTGTCCTGCCTGTGAGATCTGAGATATTAACATTACATTAATTTTTTAGCAATTTCATCAGAAACTATTTCAAACCATACCAAACATTAAACATCTAAATGGGCTGGGGCGCCTGGGTGGCTCAGTGGGTTAAAGCCTCTGCCTTCGGCTCTGTCCCGATCCCAGGGTCCTGGGATGGAGCCCCACATTGGGCTCCCTGCTGAGCAGGGAGCTTCCCCCTCCCTCTCTGCCTACTTGTGATCTCTGTCTGTCAAGTAAATAAATAAAATCTTTAAAAAAAAAATCTAAATGGGTTAATCCATAGGAGGTTCTGGGATGGGGCTAGTCTGAGAGCCCTGACACCATCATCATACCCAAATTCATATAGAATGGATAAGTAGAGACAAGGAAAGAAAGCTACTCCATTAGAGGCTGTTGGACAGCACTGTTTCAAGTAAAAGGAGCAGAAGTTGTATTTTGCCAATACCTTGCAAATTCATACTACTGTTAAACAAAAGCAACAAACTGATTATTTCCATGTGACAGAAAAATATAATTGGAATACTAACTAAGAATTTCCTCAAGTATTCTTTTTTCCCACTTGGTTCTTCTCGCACCTCTATTTCAGCCAGCTAAGCTGGTCTGTGCTTATAGCTTCAGAGAAGGTATGTGACCACAGGAAGCAGAAAGGGAGAAGACAAGAAAGAGAAGAAGAAAAAGTATTCTCACCCTGGCTGGTGAGCATTAAGCATCTAGATTCTCACATAAGACTGGCCACATAACTTGTGGGGCCCAGTGCAAAATGAAAATGTCAGGCCCTGATTCAGATTGCCAAAATGGTGTCAGCAGAGCCTTAAACCAAGAGTAGGGCCCTGTGAAATTGCACAGATTACCCATGGGACAGAATAGAGGGTCCTGAAATAAACCCACAATTACGGTCAATTAATCCATGCCGAAGGAGGCAAGAACATACAATGGGGAAAAGACAGCCTTTTCAATAGTAGTACTGGGAAAACTGGATGGCTACATGCCAAAGAATGAAACTGGACCACTTTCTACCACCACACAAAAAACAAACTCAAAATAGATTAAAGATCTAAATGTGGGACCTGAAACCATACACATCCTGGAAGAGAACACAGGCATTTCTCTGGAATTGACCATTGCAACATTTTTCTAGATATGTCTGGCAGAAATAGAAACAAAAGCAAAAATAAACTATTGGGACTACATCAAAATAGAAAGCTTTACAGTGAAGGAAACCATCAACAAAACAAACCAACATACTGAATGGGAGAAGATATTTGCAAATAACATATCTGATCAGGGGTTAATATACAAAATACATTAAAAAAAAAAAAACATACAACTCAACACTTCAAAAACCCAGAACAATCTGATTTTAAAATGAGCAGAGGACGTGAATAGATACTTTTCCAAAGAACATATGTAGATGGCCAACAGACACATAAGATGTCTAACATCACTAATATTCAGGGAAATGCAAATCAAAACCACAATGAGATATCACCTTATACCTGTCAGAATGACTACAATAAAAAAAAAAAAAGACAAGAAATAGCAAGCGTTGGTGAGGATGTAGAAAAAAAGGAACCCTCCCGCACTGTTGGTGGGAATGTAAATTGGTACAGCCACTATGAAAAAAGCGTTGGTGAGGATGTGAGAAAAAAGGAACCCTCTTGCACTGCTGGTGGGAATGTAAATTGGTACAGCCACTATGAAGAGAGTATGGAGGTTCTTCCAAAAATTAAATACAGAAATTCCATATGATCCAGTAATTTTACTACTGGACATCTTACACAAAATGAAAATACTAATTCAAAAAGACATGTGCATGCCCATGTTTATTGCACCTTTATTCACAATAGCCAAGATAGAGAAGGAACCTAGATGTCCATCAATAGAGGAACAGATAATGAAGGTGTGGTGTATATAATAAGATCATGTCATTTATGACAGTATGGAGGAACCTAGAGGATATTATGCTGAGTTAACTCAGAATCGAGGAAGAAAAATACCATATGATTTCACTGATGGGTGCCAGAATTGAGGGAGAGAGAGAGAGAATGAGCAAAATGGATATAAGGGAGAGGGAGTATACAGACTTCCAATTATGGATAAATAAGTCAAGAGAATAAAAGGCACAGCATAAAGAATATAGTCAATGACACTGTAGTAGCATTATATGGTGACAAATGGTAGCTACACTTGTGAACATAGCACAATATATAAACTTCTTGAATTATTATGTTGTACACCAGAAACTAATGTAACATTGTGTGTCAACTACACACAAATTTTAAAAAGTAACAAAAAGAAATTGAACATCACAAACCCATGAAGCCAATCTTGCTCTCAGAAAGGAGCTGGTCCAATGCTTATAAGCAAAGGATTTGGAAGAAAATATCACGAATGGAGCATCTGGATGGCTCAGTGGGTTAAGCCTCTGCCTTCAGCTCAGGTCATGATCTCAGGTCCTGAAATCAGACCCACATCGGGCTCTCTGGTCAGTGGGAAACCTGCTTCCCCCTCATTCTCTCTGCCTGCCTCTCTGCCTACTTGTGATCTCTCTTTGTCAAAATTAATAAATAAAATATTTTTTAAAAATTATAAACAAGAGTAGTCCCCCAAAATAGAAGTGACTCCTGATGGAGAACTGTGATAACTGAGAAACAAATTGAGGGCTTTGGAGGGGAGGGGGATGGGGGGATGGGTGAACCAGATGGTGGGTACTAAGGAGGGCACATATTGCATGGAGCACTGGGTGTGGTGCATAAACAATGAATCTTGGAACACTGAAAAAATAAAATTTAATTTAAAAAAAAAAGAAAGAAACAGAAAAGAGAGTCCTCAGATGGGGGTCTGGAGGACAGATGTGAAGATGTTGAAGGAAAGCTTATGTCCATAGAGTGCCCAGCCTCCACTCAAGACTCAAGCAAGTACTATTCATAGCCTAAACCTAGTTAACCTGCCTATTGGCATTAAGAGAGAATGTCCCTTCAAAAGAAGCCTGCATTTTGTCTAATGATTGTCCAGACAGATAATGATCATCAGTACCACTCTACTTTGCTTGGTTCCATCTAGCCACCACAGATGGGCAAGCTCCCTTGTAATACCACAGGACAATTATAAATCATAAGAAGGAAGAAGAAACACCAAAATGGGATGCTAGGCTAAGGTAAAGGAAAAATCTCCAACATCCTGATTTGTTAGGACTGAATGGAACTACTCAAAATTCTCTCTGAACAATGACAGTGATGAAAGCCATTCTCTTTAAGCCAGCACAAAGTGATCCTAAGTGGTTCTTGACCTTTTCTGCAATCAAGTTTTCAGATAACTGCAAGTCTGAGGAGAGTTAAAATAAGAAAAGATATCAAAGATGGCAATGCCCACTTCTGAAAGAATCATCATCAGCCATTCATTGTGTAGAAGCACTGTTGATCCATACAGCTCTTTTCAGTCACACAGTTACTAATTATAGGCATCTGTCACTATCAGGAGCATCACATATAAAAATCACAGCAGTTTGTATGCATTCAGGTCAAAATGAACAACTACTAATGTACAAACCCAAAATTCTAAAACAATTCATTAAAGCTAAGTAATACACCCTTTGCTCTACTTTAATAGACACCTTGGGAAAAAAGGGGGAATTCGCACTAAACACTCTTTTCTGATATGTGGACCATTTTAATGATTCTTCTACCAAAAAAATATGTCATGTTCTATAGCCATTCTCATTAATCTGTTATATTTAAAGGGGGTTTTGTGTGTTTTTAATGGATCTGAATGCTAACACTTTTCTTTTTACTTAAAGTGACTCATTTTCTCATCTCATGTGTTCATTTGTCCTAGTTTAAAAATTATGCTAAGGAAAGAAAATTGCTTTATTGATTGCCATAGCAATTTGTTGATCAGGCTGTTAGAACATGGTTATCCTGAAGGCTTGTTCCAATTTAATGAACTGAAACCAGTAGACATAATAGAATTTACCTGCATTAATTGTCACCAAGCCAAATTTATGCAATTAAAACCCTGATTAAAATGTTACAGATCTTGGGGCACCTGGGTGCCTCAGTGGGTTAAAAGCCTCTGCCTTCGGCTCTGGTCATGATCCCAGGGTCCTGGGATTGATGGGGCTCTCTGCTCAGCGGGGAGCCTGCTTCCTCCTCTCTCTCTCTGCCTGCCTATCTACCTACTTGTGATGTCTGTCTGTCAATAAATTTAAAAAAATGTTACAGATCTCAGCATACCACTTCTGTTCCTAGAAAAGATGGAGTAGCAGAGACCAGATTTACCCTCCCACCAGACTCAAACAAACAAAGAAACAAAAACAGGTAAAATATACAGAGCAATGCTTTTTAAAACAGTCACCATCAGACAAAAAAAGGGCAATGATCCCTGAGAGACAGGAATCAAATAAGATTACCTTTAGGATTGCCAGAAGTTCCTGCCTTGAATTTCCATGCCATAGTACCAGGAAAAGGAACCCAGGCAGAAGCCAGTGCATTCTCTGAATTGAGGAAACGGAGCTGAGAATTTGAAAAGCCCAATGTAACTGGAGTCTGCAGGACAAAATCTGGAGGGAAGAGAGCTACACAGAAAACTCCGGAGAACCAAAAAGGGTCTCCATGGAGTATTCTGCAGAGCACACAACTTCCCGTGCTTGTGAGGAAACTGAAGCTAGAGAGGGAAGCATCTGACAAGATGGGAGGGGAAAGTGCCTGTCCCACAGGACCAGGAACAGTGACTACTCCCAACTGTTGGACTGAAATGCTTCATTATGCATGGATCATTAGGTGGAATACTCAGAAGAGTCTTGACCCAGGAATGGGGAATATTTAGTGAAAGATCAAATGTTACTCTGGTCCCACCTAACAAAACCCTTGAAAGCAAGATCCAAGAAGATCAAACTGTTTCCAAGTAATTAACCATATCTGGTAACAAATATCAAGAATATTTATATGAAGGCAAAGAATCCAGCACCAAAAGGAGTAAAATTTATAATATCTACTATCCAAACAAGGATTATCAGGCATGCCAAGAAGGAGAATGCAACCTTTTTTAAGGAGAAAGATAAACCATGTAAACTGAACCAGAACTATAAAAAATGTTAGAATTACCGAACGAGGACATTTTTGTGGATTGAATTGTGTCCCTCAGAAATATATCTTGAAGTTTTAATATCCAGTCCTTGTGTCTGTGACCTTATTTAGAAATAGAGTAGATATTCAAGTTAAATTGATATTCAAGTTAAGTTGAAAGTTATTATATTGGATTGGGGCTCACCCTAATCCAATGACTGGTGTCCTTATATGAAGAGGGGACTTTGGTCATAGAGACATGCAGAGAGAACATCTTGTGATGACAGAGGGAAGACTGGAGTGACGGAAGCCAAGGGACATCAAAGAACATTGCCAACCATCAGAAGCTAGAAGCAGTAAGGAAGAGCCTTCCCTAGAACCTTCACATAGAACATGAACCTGATAACAGCTTGATTTTGGACTTCTACCCTCCAAAACTAGGAGGGAATTATTTTTCTCTTGTTGTAAGCCATCAAGTTTGTGATACTTTGTTACAGCATTAAACAAATACAGACATCAAGATAGTTATTGTGTTTTATATGTTCAAGATGTTACTTAGAGATAGGGAAAATATGAAAAAGGCTTAATTTGGAATTCTACATATAAAAACTTCTGAGATATAAATTTCAGATGAAATTTATGCTAATGGGATTAGTGGTACATCAACTATTTCAGAGAAGGGGAGAAAAAGGAATTTGAAGACACAGGAAAAAAAAAAACGCTATCCAAAATGAAAAACAGAGAGAAAAAGAAATGTTCTAATAAAAAAAAAAATCAGTGAGCTCTTTGTGAGACAACTTTAATCAGCCTAATAAAAGTACAATAATCAGAACCCTCAAAAGAGTGGAAAGAGATAAGGGGATAGAAAAAATATAGAGAAATAATGGCCAAAAAATTTCCAAATTTGATGGAAACCATAAATACACAAATCCAAGAACCTCAAAATACTGCAAAAGAAATATAAAGAAAAATACGTCAAGGTATATAGTAATCAACCAGTGATAATGAAAGTCTTAAAAGTAGGCTGAGGGAGGGGGAAAAAAGAGTATGTTACAAAAGAACAAAGAAAATTATGACAGAATATTCATCCTTGTAAACAATGCCAGCAACAAAAAACAATGGAGCAGGTTTTTTTAAATACTGAAAAAGGGGGATGCCTGGGTGGCTCAGTGGGTTAAAGCCTCTGCCTTTGGCTCAGGTCATGATCCCAGGGTCCTGGGATTGAGCCCCACATTGGGCTCTCTGCCTGGCGGGGAGCCTGCTTCCCTCTCTCTCTCTGCCTACTTGTGATCTCTGTCTGTCAAATAAATAAAATCTTTTAAAAAAATACTGAAAGAGAAAAATACCGTCAAACTTTAATTCTATGTGTAGCAATGATATACTTTAAAAATGAAGGCAAGACTAATATTTTTTCAGACACACAAAAGCTGAAATCATTCATAACCAGAAGATATGTACTACAAGAAATGTTAATGAAAGTCTTATGATTTAAATTCTTTTAAAAGATAATTGGCTATCAGGTCACCTGGGTGGCTGAATCAGTTAAGTGTCTGCCTTCAGTTCAGGTCATGATCTTGGAATGGAGCCTGGGATCCAGGGAATCTGCTTCTCCCTCTGCCCCTCACCCTTCCCCTGTTTGTGTGCTCTCTTTCTCGCTCTCTCAAATAAATAAATAAATAAAGTCTTTTTAAAAAAAGATAATTGGCTCTTAACAAATAACAATATATTATGGGGCTTATAACTTATGTGTAGGTAAAATGCATGGCAATAGAAGCAAAAGGCCGTAGGAGAGAAAAAACAGAATTCAAGTTCTTAGATCATACTTAAAGTGGTATAATATCAGCTGAAGGTAAACTATAATAACTTAAAGATGCATACTACAAACTTTAAAACAACAACTATACTAACCAGACAAAGAGTTATAGGTGAGTCAACAAAGAAGATAAAATGGAATGATGAAAGTTCCTGGATTGACCCAAAAGGGGGTTTACAAAAAAGGGGGGGGACATGAAAAAACAGATGGGACAAATAGAAAACTAGTAACAGGGTTATGGACTTAAACTTATTATCAGTAATGACATATATAAATAATCTATACAGCCAAAACAAAAGGTAGAGATTGTCAGATTGAAAACAAACTTAACTCTATGGTATGTATAAGAAACGCACTTTCAATATAAAGACATAAAGAGGTTGAAAAAGAGTATAGAAAAACAATAGCATGGTAATGCTAATCAAAAGAAAGTTGGATTGGCTCTATCAATAAGTCGATTAAAGAACAAAGGATATCACAAAAATAAAGTAGTCCATTTAGTTATGATAAAGGCATCAATTCACGCAGAAATAAGAGAGTTCCTAAACATTTATGTAGCTAATAACAGAATGTCAAAATACACAAAGCCAAAAATGACAGAAATGTAAGGGAAAAAAAGAAAAATCTCCAATGTAGTAAAAAATTTCAGTACCCACATCTCCTAATTGATATAATAGATAAATCATAAAAATACATAAGACTTGAACATTATCAACAGTATGACCTATTGACAATTACAGAATGCATGCCTTGACAACAGAATGCACATGTTTTTCTAAGTGTACACTGATCATTTATAAAAATAGACCACATTCTGAATCACAAATGTCACTACATTTAAAAGTTCTCAAGTCATAAAAACTATATTCTTTCCCTAAATGGAGTATTTTTAGAAATCAGTAATAAAACAATATCAGGAAAATCCCCATATATTTGGAAACTCACATATTTCTAGATAGCCCATGAATCAAAGAAGATATTTTTAAAAATTAGAAAGTATTTTAAGCTGAAGGAAAATAAATTTATAAGATATCAAAACTTATAATATGTTGCTGAAGTAGTACTTATGGGAAAATATATAGCATAATATATCCATAATGTTATCAAAGAGAAAAGATCTCAAATCAATGCCTCCAGGTTTCAACTTAAGAAACTAAGAAGGACAGGGGCACCTACGTGGCTCAGTCCATTAAGCATTTGACTCTTGACCTCAGCTCAGGTCTTGAGCTCAGAGTAGTGAGTTCAAGCCCTGTGTTGGGCTCCATGTTGAGCATAGAACCTACTTTAAAAAAGAGAAAAGAAAAAAAAAGAAAATTAAAGAAACTAAGGACAAATTCAACTCAAAGGATACAAAAAAAAAAAACCCAACAATAAAGGTCAGAGCATATATCAATGAAATAGAACATAGAAAAACAGGGGTACCTGGGTGGCTCAGTGGGTTAAAGCCCCTGCCTTCAGCTTGGGTCATGATCCCAGGGCCCTTGGATCGAGCCCTACACCTGGCTCTCTGCTCAGTGGGGGGCCTGCTTCCTCCTCTCTCTCTGCCTGCCTCTCTGCCTACTTGTGATCTCTCTCTGTCAAATAAATAAATAAAATATTTAAAAAAAAAAAGAAAAACAATCTAGAATCCATGAAAAAAAGTTGCTTCTTTAAGAACATTAACAAATTTTAAATTATTGGCATAAATGTGTCCATAATATTCTCGTCACCCTCTTCATAACCATATACTATGTTCTAATGTCAACTCTCTCATACCTGAGACCAGTACATTGTGTCTTTTTTCTTTCTTTCCTGATTAGCACACCTACAGCTTCCGTTTTGATGGGAATGGGAAAACAGAGAGACAGGCAATATATTAGGAAACTAATGAAAAACAATAACCGATGATAAATGGTTTCGTGATAGTAAAAAGAGGTAATGTGATGAGCATCTTCAGAGGAGACCCTCCTGAGGCAGTGATATTTAAAGCAAGATTTAAATAATGTGAAGATCTTGGGACAGATTGTTGGGCATGGAGTTCCAGCGACAACAAATCCCGGAGGTGATAATAAACTTGTCTTATGTCAGGTCCAGCAAAGTGATGGTAGGAGCTGGACCTTGAAAGGCAGAAATCAGCAACCTTTGCCTTTCAGGTCAAATCCTGCCCCAGGTCTGTTTTGGTACAGTCTACAAGCTAAGAATGGCGTTTATGTTTGTAGAGGGTTGTGTAAAAAAGGGGAGGAGGAGGAGAAAATGCGACAAAGATCGAATGTGGTCTCCAAAGCCTTAAAATATTTATTATATAGTTCTTTACAGAAAAAGCTTACCAGTCCCTACAGTAGGATCTTACTGGTTAGACTAAAGAACTTGTATATAATTTTTTTTCTTTCTTTTTTATTTTGTAATTTCTTTTTTTTTTTTTTGGAAGAGTATTCCATTTATGGATGTATCACTGTTCATTCATTACCTAGTCAATGGAATTTTGCGTTGTTTCTATTTTGGGGTGATTATTAATGAAAGCTTATAAACTTTGAAATATTTTAAGTGTTCAGTGCAATGAAATTAAATAAATGTATATATCCACTTAACCTTCAGGCTAATTAAAATATAGAGCATTCCCATAAGCCCTGTGAGTTCTTTCCTGTCTTTTTTCTGATTAGTCTCCCTAAATATTATTCAGATTTTCGAATTATTATTCGTTCTAGGAACATATGAATGGAATCACACAGTATATGAGGATATATGAATATATGATATATATATGAGGATACGAGAATATCATTCTGTTTACTCCAAGGAGAATGTAGTAAGCAAATGAAGGCTTCGTAAAAAAAATTTTTTTTAAGATTTTATTTATTTATTTGACAGGGAGATAGCACAAGTAGGAAGAGCGGCAGGCAGAGGGAGAGGGAGAAGCAGGCTCTCCGCCCAGCAGGGAGCCCAACAGGAGACTGGATCCCAAGACCCTGGGATCATGATCTGAGCCAAAGAGAGCCGCTTAACCGACTGAGCCACCCAGGCGCCCAACTCAAGGCTTCTAAGAGGGAAATTGGGATGATCTGATTTTAAATTATCTTTTTGGTTACTGCGCAAAGACTCATAAGTAGATGATAGTGTGCCACTTACGTGTTCTTTTTATTCCCATCTTCGCGGGGTGGGGGTGGGGTGGGGGCAGAATATGGCTCAATAAAATTCCTGGGCAGACCAGAACTGACTGGCCAGCTTCAAATCCTATGGCAAAGCTGGGATTCAGAGTTCCGATCAGGACACCCAAGTGTTCCTGCAGTTCCCGGTTCTGAGCAGCAGATGGCGCCAGAGCGCAGTTGCTGACGCGCCTCGCGGAGTCCTCGGCTGCCCCGGGAGCCGCGCGCGGCCGGGGGAGTCCGCGCAGCGATTTCTGTGCGTGTGGCGGTTCGCGCCCCGCGGTCCGGGATTGTGCTGAACTGGGCGGGCAGCGAGGATCTGCCCCCGGTGTCGCGCTCCGCTGCGGCCGCACGCCGGCTGGCCGGCGGGGTACGCCCGCCTCCGACTCTTCGCAGAGGCTTCTTAGGTCGGGAGAAGCCGAAGTTCTGCAGGACCCCCGTCCGCCCTGGGACAGTCCAGCGGCGCGGACCTACTCTGGTTGGAGTGCGTGCACGTGGTCCCGGCAGGCGGTGCCCTTGGGAGGCTCCCCACGGGAAAATGTGGACCACTGGGTTTAGAGACAAGGCAGCGTCTAAACTAGGCTTTGGAGAGAACTCCTGGGAGGAGGGCGTGGGGCTGCTTGGAAAGGAGAAGGGACAAGTCGGACTGGTGTTGAGTGTCTGGAACCGACGAGGTGGGCTGCGTGGCTCAGGGCACCGAGAGTGAAGCAATTAGTCTTGTTGGGGTGGACAGTTGCCTAGGGAAACAGAACATTCAAGAGCCACTTCTTTTCCCCTCTCCAGCCTCCTCTTGGGAGCTGAAGTCACAACCCCAGCGAGTCCTCTCTCCTCCCACACTCCCTTTGTCCTTCAGCCTGCGGGAACCTGAGCCGCAGAGGGCCAAGACGATCGTGGAGGATGAAGAAATAGCCTTGGGACCCTTGGAAAATGAGGCCGACGCCCCTGCTGCACCTGGCGCTGCTTCTTGCCCTGCTCAGGACCCTGGCGGGGAAAGGGTGTCCGTCTCCCCCCTGCGAGTGCCACCAGGAGGATGACTTCAGAGTCACCTGCAAAGATATCCACCGCATCCCCAGCCTACCGCCCAGCACGCAGACTCTGTGAGTACCTGGGAGAGGAGAGGGTAGGATCAAGAGGCCAAGGGCAGATGCAGAAGTGGACAACTGCACAGAAAAGCTTGAGAATGGGTGTGTGTGTGTGTGTGTGTGTGTGTGTGTGTGCGCGCGCGCGCGCGCGCGCCCAGATTTGGGATTGCTGACACCCTAGTTACTCAGAACACAGGCAAAGGTAAAAAAACAAACAAACAAACAAAACAACAACAACAACAACTTTGGTACAGGATGAAAGTGAGAGTTATTCTTTCTAAAGAGCTGCTGTTTTTCACTTTGCCTAGGCCTGGCTGACTCTGACTTGCACTTGAGATATTAACACTAATATTATGATAATATATATTATATATTAACATATAATGTATGTTAATATATTGCTATTAAGCAACTCAAGAATTGGCCTCTAACACAGAGCTCAAGCAGAAGCTTATTGAATGAATAAATGAACAAATGAATATGCTAGTCTCAGATTGTCCTTTGTGTGATGGGGAGAAAAAAAGGCCAGAGACATCACTCCTTCAGAGATGGCTTTAAAGGGGGCAGGATTTCAAGTCATGGAAGGGAAATGGCTCTGACTATGGACGGGAACTTGGAGTCATCCTGTTTATAGTTCCACCCGATGTTGAGGAGAAAGGATAATGCTGGAGGAAGAACAATGGACTAGGAGGATGCAGGAACACCTGCATTCTCTTCATCCCTCTCTCACCAACTGTGAAATTAGGTGAGATCATTTATTTGGGAAAACCCAAGATTCTTTCTGAGTAAAAGAGAGGGTTCAATTAAGTGTGTTCTGATGTCTTTGATGCAAGTGAGGGGATCCACTGGATCACTGAGAATAAACTCACTAGTGGGGAGACTTTGAAAACAATGGGGGGCAGGGGAGGGTCCGCGTTCTGGGGAATGAAGTTATTCTGAGATACAGAAGAAATTGATGAAAAGCGTGGGTGAAAAGGCATGCTGATTTAGACAATGGCCACAGCCATCTGCAACAGTAGCAAAGTGACTTGCAAATCTTGGGGGCGGGGGGGGGGGGGGCGGCAGTAGAACTCTTTTGACAAAGGAAAGCTTCTGAGAGAAGTCAAGTATGTAAAGACAATAATTACATTGTGCTTATTCCCGTCCTTAGCACTTTACATGAACTCACCTGTTGACTCCTCACAAAATCCAACTGAGTAGATAATTTTACTATTCTCATTTTGTAGATGGGGAAACTAAGGCATGAAAAGTGAGGCAATTTGTTCAATGTCATGCAATTTATAATTTGTGATGCTAAGACTTGAAATAGCACAGAGCTGCACTCTGAAACCCCTTGCTATCAGACGAAAGCAGGTCTCACCCAGCTTTTCCCAGTATGGTCATGAGAAAGAAAGAAGAAAGAAAAAAAGAATGAAAGAAAAAAAAGAGAGAGAGAGAGAAAGAGAGGGAGGGAGGAAGGAAGGAAGAAGAAAGGAGAGAAAAATGTAAGAACTCAGAAGAATAGGAAGTTAGGGGCAGGAAAGAAAAAAGAACAGAAAGAAGGAAGGAATGGGAAAAGAGAGGATGGAGGGAAGGGGGGAGGAAAAGAAAGAAGATATCTAGGTCATAGAGGGCATTTCCTGCTGAAACAAACCAGACCTTTGTCATTAAAAACCTGTTGTGGGTGGTAACCATTTTTCTGAAACTCAATGCTTTGTTACCATGGCCTTTTTTTTTTTTTCTAATTTGTTTTACAAATTATAATGGTGCCAAGAGCATTTTTTTTCCCCTAAGCCTTATCTTCTATCCATGTATTATGGTGCTGAAATGTAAACAGATTGTCCCTTTCTGCACTACCCATATACTTGCCACGTGGTTTGGTAAATGGATGGGAGACAGTTACACTCACTGCAACAGTGGTTCTGAATCTTCTTCTCTACATACCCCCTCTACAAGGGAGCATGATTCACTCTTATTTTAACAGTGGTTCTGACTAGGTAGGAAGTAAGGGAGAACTGCTATTCCTACTCCCCAGTGGAACATTCTAGATCTTTGATACACGGGTAGTTTGAAAAAAAAAAAATTGCTCCTCCTAATTGAGAATTACCGATTTAAGGGAAATTAAGCCAGTAGAATAAAACTAAAAATTTAAATGTTGGCATATAATTATAGATCATATTACCTCAAAACCAAGGATAGCGAGATGGAGCCTCATTCAGAGATTTACCACTTGCTACCTGTGTGCACAAGAGGACCATCCCTTCTCTGAATGAGGAGGAGGATGGGGTTGGACAGTCATTCTGGATTTATATGGATTCTTCCTCAAGAAAGTGCTGCCTTGCTTGTCTTGTCCTTTGACCTACCCACTTTCAGGCTAATGATGGTGGCAATCACTACCTCCTCCCCCTCCCACTCTCTCCAACTCCAGTGGAGTGATGGTTTGTTCATCACATACTTGTTCCTTCAGAAATGTTTATGAAGGAGCCATTGTGGCTATTGTTCTTTTCAGGTTCTGGATTTTGCTTCCATTCCTTGCATTTTGCGTCTGTGACTCTACTTGATGGATCAGCCCAGTTTTTTTTTTCCTAAACAGAAGGCACTCACTCATATCATCTTCAGAATTTTGGCCCTGTGTTCCACCTGTTATTATTCACTTGTTATCTTTAAGTGGTTCCCTTCTTTACCGGAAAGAAATATACTTAGAAATTTTATGTCATGACAATAAGTGGGAAGTCAGCATGACTTGCTATAAAAAGGAGGTAATCCAGAAAGCTAAATATGTTGAAAACACAAATGTAATTATATTCTAGCTCATGACTATTGCCTGTGAATGCTCTAAACCTGAGGCTGACTTTCTTCCATTAAAAGGGAAGAGTGATAAGTGTTAGAGAAATAGGAGGGGCGCCTGGGTGGCCCAGATAGTTGGGCATCTGCTTTCAGCTCCAGTCATGATCCCGGAGGCCTGGGATTGAGCCCTGCTTCGGGCTGCCTTCTTAGTGTGGAGCCTGCTTATCCCTCTCCCTCTGCCAATCCCTCTGCTTGTGCTCTCTGGCTGTTTCTTTCTCTGTCGAAATAAATAAAATAAATAAAATCTTAAAAAAAAAAAAGGAATGTTATTAAAGAGATACCAATTCAACTTGCTGTCCTTGATGGTATCAGGAGAATTGAAAAACCATGGAAAAGGGAATCACTTTTTCTCTGTGTGATTCAATAGTGTTTCATGCCATGTGGGCATTCCACCTAAAATAATCTCATGTCATACCTATTTTCCACCCTTAAGGAAATGTGGATTTATCCCATATTTCACAACTGTTTTGTCACAATCAGTAGTCATAACCTGAGTAACACTTGATTTCCAACCTAAAGAGAAGCCCTCTGCTTTAGCCCCTACATGCTTGCCAAATCCAGCCCAATATTTTGTGTCTTAAAGATGGCATCACTTCATGCTTGTAAATTCCATGATTTATTCTCTTTTTATCCTCTGTGTGTGTAATAGTTTTGATGGAAAGTAACAGAAAACCCATTCTGTCTGGCTTAAGGAGGGAATAAATGTTCTGAAACAATAACATGTAATTTACAGAATTAGTGTAGATCCAGGCTTTCAAAAGAAGCCAGGGCCCAGGGCAGGCAGGGAGTTGGAGCCATAGCCAACCATCTGGTTGGAACAACTCCATAGACAACACCACAACCACAGCCACTGGACATCTGTGGTGCTGGGCACCTTAATCTGTAGCGGCTGGACTGTCTGTGTGCTGCCTTCAGTAATTTCTCAACTGTTCCTGCCACTTTGAATCACCAGCCAGAAAGTGATATCCTAGATGGGAGCATCTCAATGTCTGCCATGTGTCCTAGCTGTTGGGGGCCAGGGGTAGGAGGTGGCGAGGTCTCTTTTCCCTGACTTCGGGTGTCTGTAGTGGGAGGTGAAGAACTAGGTCCTTCTAAGAGTACACACACATACAATGGGGAATTTTCCACTAAAGAGGGACTATAAGCCTTCAACATTGTTCATCACTTCCTTCATTCTGCAAATATTTATTAAGCACTAGCTATGTCCCAGACACTACTGAATCCTCTAGATTTGGTGGAGAATAACATCAACATGACCCTGTCCTCAGAGATCTTACAATCTAGTGTGGAAGCTGAATATTAATCAAATAATCACATAAACAGATAATTAGAATTGTGTTAATATGCTGAGAGTATACTTGGGGGGAAATGGGGGTGGGGACTGACTTAAACTTGGGTTCAGGGAAGGTTTTGAGCTATATCCTGAGCCAGTAAGGGACATAGGGAGTCGCAGGTTGGAGTGGAGGGTGAGAAAGTGGTGCTCCAGGGGATGGAACTGCTCATTTGAAGAGCTTTGAAGAATTCTCATCTGAACAGTGAAAGAGTTGAGTTTATTCATTTGGGACAAAAATATGTTATTACTTTCTTTGTAACACAGTACAGGTCAAGGTGAATTCTTATGTCGGTGGGGGCAGATTTTGTGCCTCACCCCCCCCTCCAAAAAAAGAGTTATCGAGGGTAACTGGTTTTTTTAAAAACAAATATTTGATTCATTAAAGTAGTAGTGCATGTAAAGACTAGTTCTTTTTTCAGTTTTCCATGTATGTATTATTTTGTTTGAAATTTAATTAATAATAATAATTACTTCAAGGAAGATTTTATAATGTAATAATTTTTAATAAATAATTTAAGAAAATAATACATAGTTTAAGTACAGACTTAGTATATTTTCTTTTAAAGCCCTCGAATATGCTTTCCAAGTACTTGGAAAATTCTAGAAAATCCATTACATTAAGCTTTATAAGTACCAGGAATGCTAAGGTTTTTAGATATCCCTGTGCTGTTTATTGGGGCAAGAGAGTAAAGCGGTGAAGAGCACTCTTTCTGGAGTGAGATCATCTTGGTTGAATGCCTTGCTCTACCATTTCCTAAGCATGCTTTTGGGAATGTAGAAAAGAGAAAAAATTTTGCCTTCTATTCTTCTAAATTCTTGGCTAGGACCCCTGGTGACAACAACCACAATAAAGATTAACAAGAGAAAAGCATACAAATGTATTTAGTATAAGTTTTGTGTGACATAGAATGAGGACTCAGAGGTCCTGTTAAAGAAATGAAGACGCAAAGAAGTGATTAAACCTAAGTGTTTTTATAGCAGGTATGATAAAGAGTGGGAAGTCATGAAATAATGTGATAGGGCAAGAAGAGGGTATAAGCTAAGTGTAGAAAACCGGGGGGAGGGACGCCTGGGTGGCTCAGTGGGCTAAGCCTCTGCCTTCAGCTCAGGTTGTGATCTCAAGGTCCTGGGATGGAGCCCTGCATCAGGCTCTCTGCTCAGCAGGGAGCCTGCTTCCCCCTCTCTCTCTGCCTGCTGCTCTGCTTACTTGTGATCTCTCTCTCTCTCTATCAAATAAATAAATAAAATCTTTAAAAAAAGAAAGAAAACTGGGGGAAAAAACAAGTTCTGTCACTTCAGAGTCCTCTTGTCTTCCTTTGGTCCTTGAGATAAAGAGGCTCCTTTCCTCTGGGTATAGAGAAGTCCCCTCTCCTGAGAAGGTCTTGTGCTCTGCTCTAGGGGAAGGTCAGATAGTCTTCTGCACCTACCAGTTCCCAGATTCTTTCACGTTAAACTATACAGTATGCCAAGGTGCCATGTTTCGGGAGAGCATGTTCTGGACCCCATCAGGAACAATACCTACTTGCTCCGTACCTCAGTTTCTTCATCTGTAAAATAAGGATATTAATAGTATTTGGCTCATTCAATTGCTGGGATATATAAATGAGTTAATGGTGTTAAAGGACAATTTTCAAAAAAAGGTAAAATCATGATTCTCCTACAGCGATAAATTGAACACATTAAAGATTTTATTTAACTCTAAGTGTTCTGGTTTCCTAAGGTTGCCACGACACTTGTGGTATTCTGTAGTTTGAAATCAAGGTGCTGACAAGGCTATGTTAACCTCACATACTCAAGGAAAGAATCCTTCCTTGTCACTTCCTAGCTTCTGATCACTGCCATCCTTGGTTTTCCTTGGCTTGTAGCAGCATGACTCCAGTCTCCGTCTCTTTCTTTACACGGCCTTCTCTGTGTGTCTGTGTCTCCGTGTGTCCTCCCCACTTCCTATAAGGATACCAGCCATTGAGTATAGGGCACACCCTAATCGAGGATGATATCTACTTAACTAATTACACCTACAAAGACCCTATTTCCAAAGAAGGTCACATTCTGAGGTCCAGGTGGATGCGAACTGGGGGGAGACACTATTCAACCCACTACAGTGAAGAAACTGGTAAGTTTCTTCAAATTATGTTTAAGAAGAATCCACAAAATGGACATTTATGCTGAAGAATATTGAAGTGAATGTGCTAATGGAGGCAAAAGTAACTTCTTTCAAGATCGGGGGTGGGGTGGAGTCACTTGAAGCTCAGGACAGAATTTGCCATGTCTATAGACAAAATTAATTTGCATTGCTATCAATTATCTACAATCTACAGAATTGTAGAAGTGCTCCCATAGAATCAGACTCAGAATCTTGGAAGAGTACTCCCTAGTCAATGCATAATTTTCCACTGAAGCACAATTTTTTCCTCTACGGTACATGTAAAATGCTTAGACAGTTACCAGCTGCCAGTAAACACTCTACAAATGAACTCAGTAAAAAATAATTTCCTTTTCAACTTAAATCACAAGTCAAAATAAATTACTCAGTTACACATTTTGAATTGAAATTGCAAGGTCAATCTATTAGATATTCCAATAGGCCAAGTTTAAATAACAGAAATACTCAAAATACCAAATATATATTGACTGATTTATATATATGTGTATATATGTGTACACATATATATAATTTTAGACAGGAGAGGAGGGACAGAGGGATAGGGAGAGAGAGAATCTCCAGTAGACTCCCTGCTGAGTGTGGAGCCCAATGCAGGTCTCCATCTCACCACCCTGAGATCGTGACCTAAGTGGAAATCAGGAATCAGGGATACTTAGCCAACGGAGCCACCCAAGCGCCCCTATTGACTATTCTTAAACTCATGACAATTTAGTGTTACGGGTCTGATTTATATTTTCATTTCTATTTTTAATTCTACATTTTCCCAAGCCAAAAGATATTTATTCATTAAGCAAGCTGGGTTCTTACGAACTCCACCACGTACGAACTCCAGTTCTTGATGGTACCATCCATTGGCTTCCCAGGTTCCTTATAGTTAGGATTGCCCTATCTAAAAGGCCCTTCCTCTTATACCTGTTATCCAGGTGTAATTAATAGCCTTCCTTTTACTCTCAAAGCTGTCTCAAATTGGAAGATAAATTACTAATAGATCTTACTAATAGACCATTGAGTCCAGAGGCCTATGGGACATGCTGGAACATTCTGAGACTTGTTTATTGTCATCATTACCGGAAGTCAGTAACTTAAACAGGGATCTCTTGGTATCATCTCAAAATCTGCAACCCCCAATAGATGGTAGTGAACTTCCTTCAGAGTGTCAGCTGAATTTTGCATTTCTTTGACTCTCTTAAAATACCTGTGTCTTCCCTTCTGACTTATTCCAGGAGCCACCTAGCAGATCTCCTGCTTCCACCCTTGCTGGACCTCCACAGGCTAGTCTTCACACAACAGACAGAGAGATCTTTTAAGATGTATGTCAGGTTATGCCCCTCCTTTACTCAGAACCTTCCAACAGGCTTCCTAGTTATCTTAAGGAAAAAAACCAGAGTACTTACAGAAGTCCCAAAGGCTTTACATGATTTAGACCTTTTTTTTTCTTTTCTTTTTCTTTTTTATTACTCTCACTCATAATTCATCTTTTACTCCATTGGCCTTCTTGCTGTTAGTCAGGCTTTCCACATTAGATTCTTATCCATGCCTCAAAACTTATTTTCCGGGACGACTGGGTGGCTCAGTTGGTTGAGCGGCTGCCTTCGGCTCAGGTCATGATCCCAGCATCCTGGGATCGAGTCCTGTGTCAGGCTCCTTGCTCGGCAGGGAGCCTGCTTCTCCCTCTGCCTGTGCTCGTGCTCTCTCTCTCTCCCTCTCTCTCTGACAAATAAATAAATTTAAAAAAAATTTAAAAGAAAAAAAAACTTATTTTCCCAGCTATCCCCGTGGCTAATCTTCTCACCTCCTTCAGATTTTTGTTCAAATAGTACCTTCTCAATAAGGCTTTCATAATCACTCTATTTCAAGTTTAGCATTCCTGGGGCACCTGGGTGGCTCTGTCAGCTCAGGTCATGATCCCAGGGTCCTAGGCTCAAGACCCACATTCAGGCTCCCCCAAATCCGATTCCCCTATCTGCAGGGAGTCTGCTTCTCTCTCTCCCTCTGACCCACCATTGCCCCCGCCACTCATTATCTCTCTCAAATAAATAAAATCTTTAAAAGAATAAAACAAAAATAAAAGTTATCACTTCTGCTTTAAAAAAATCCATAGAGCTTGGCACCTTTTCATATATGACATAATTTGTTTTTATATTTTGTATTTATCTCTTTCCTCACAGGGCAAGATTTTTGTTTTGGTTGGATTTTGTTTGCTTTGTTCAATTATGTATCCTAAGTGCCCAGAAAGAGCCTGGCATGTATATAGTTGCCAGTAAATATTTGTTCAATAAATGAATGCATTGATGAGGGTCTGAGGCCCCCCCTTTTTTTTAATCATTCCATTGGGTTCTTCAAACCATTTCATTCTTTTTCAAAGTCCTTGAGCTTTATTGCCCTGTTAAAGTAGATGAAATTCTACCTTTGTTTAATATTTTTCCTGGCTACCTGAGATACTAGTAAATAAACTACCCCGCAGATTAAGATTCATTAACTGGAAATTCATGGCCTTCCTTGGCAGTCCATGGTTGTCCTTCTGGAAATATGTGATTAAATGAAAATTTGTAGACAGGTACCTCAGGGCACTGCTGAGAGAATCTGTAACTTCCCTCAGATTATTAAAGGTGTCCTTGACAGTCCCCTAAATTAAGAATTACCTTTTGGAATAATTTTACTTTTTTGTGTAAGAAGTATACGTTGGTATTAACTATGACTTAATCTTTTTATTTTATTAAAAAGAACACTAAAACATATATTTAAAAAAATAAACTGGAACTTCCTGACCTTTGAATGTGATATTTTTTTTCTCCTGAATACAGTACTATAATTACTTTTTAAAAATATTTATATATTTTTTTTAATTTCTTTTCAGCCTAACAGTATTTATTGTTTTTGCACCACACCCAGTGCTCCATGCAGTACATGCCCTCCTTAATACCCACCACTTGGCTCCCCTCACCTCCCACCCCACGCCCCTTCAAAACCCCTCAGGTTGTTTTTCAGAGTCCATAGTCTCTCATGGTTCACCTCCTCTTCCAATTTCCCTCATCTCCCTTCTCCTCTCCATCTCCCCATGTCCTCCATTTATTTGTTAAGCTCCACAAATAAGTAAAACTATATGATAACTGACTTTCTCTGCTTGATGTATTTCACTGAGCATAATCTCTTCCAGTCCCATCCATGTTGCTACAAAAGTTGGGTATTCATCCTTTCTGATGGAGGCATAAGACTCCATAGTGTATATGGACCACATCTTCCTTATCCATTTGGCCATTGAAGGGCATCTTGGTTCTTTCCACAGTTTGGCGACCGTGGCCATTGCTGCTATAAACATTGGGGTACAGATGGCCCTTTTCACCACATCTGTATCTTTGGGGTAAATACCCAGTAATGCAATTGCCCGGGCATAGGGAAGCTCTATTTTTAATTTCTTTTTTTTTTTTAAGATTTTATTTATTTACTTATTTGACAGAGAGAGATCACAAGTAGGCAGAGAGGCAGGCAGAGAGAGAGGAGGAAGCAGGCTCCCCGCTGAGCAGAGAGCCCGATGCGGGGCTCAATCCCAGGACCCTGAGATCATGACCCGAGCTGAAGGCAGAGGCATTAACCCACTGAGCCACCCAGGCGCCCCCTATTTTTAATTTCTTAAGGAATCTCCACATGGTTCTCCAAAGTGGCTGCACCAACTTGCATTCCCACCAACAGTGTAAGAGGGTTCCCCTTTCTCCACATCCTCTCCAACACACGTTGTTTCCTGTCTTACTAATTTTGACCATTCTAACTGGTGTGAGGTGGTACCTCAATGTGGTTTTAATTTGAATCTCCCTGATGGCTAGTGATGATGAACATTTTTTCATGTGTCTGATAGCCATTTGTATGTCTTCATTGGAGAAGTGTCTGTTCATATCTTCTGCCCATTTTTTGATATGATTATCTGTTTTGTGTGTGTTGAGTTTGGAAGTTCTTTATAGATCCTGGGTATCAACCTTTTGTCTGTACTGTCATTTGCAAATATCTTCTCCCATCCCGTGGGTTCCCTCTTTGTTTTGTTGACTGTTTCCTTTGCTGTGCAGAAACTTTTGATCTTGATGAAGTCCCAAAAGTTCATTTTTGCTTTTGTTTCCTTTGCCTTTGGAGACATATCTTGAAAGAAGTTGCGGTGGCTGATATCAAAGAGGTTACTGCCTATGTTCTCCTCTAGGATTCTGATGGATTCCTGTTTCACGCTGAAGTCTTTTATCCAATTCGAGTTTATCTTTGTGTACGGTGTAAGAGAATGGTCAAGTTTCATTCTTCTACATAATAGCTGTCCAATTTTCCCAGCACCATTTATTGAAGAGACTGTCTTTTTTCCACTGTATATTTTTTCCTGCTTTGTCGAAGATTATTTGACCATAGAGTTGAGGGTCCATATCTGAACTCTTTACTCTGTTCCACTGGTCTATGTAGTCTGTTTTTATGCCAGTACCATCCTGTCTTGGTGATCACAGCTTTGTAGTAAAGCTTGAAATCAGGTAACATGATGCCATCAGTTTTATTTTTGTTTTTCAACATTTCCTTAGCAATTCGGGGTCTCTTCTGATTCCATACAAATTGTAGGAACATTTGCTCCAGCTCTTTGAAAAATACCGGTGGAATTTTGATCGGAATGGCATTAAAAATATAGATTGCTCTAGGTAGTATAGACATTTTAACAATGTTTATTCTTCTGATCCAAGAGCATGGAATGGTCTTCCATCTTTTTGTGTCTTCTGCAATTTCTTTCATGAGTGTTCTGTAGTTCCTCGAATACAGATCCTTTACCTCTTTGGTTAGGTTTATTCCCAGGTATCTTATGGTTCTTGGTGCTATAGTAAATGGAATCGATTCTCTAATTTCCCTTTCTGTATTTTCATTGTTAGTGTATAAGAAATCCACTGATTTCTGTACATTGACTTTGTATCCTGCCACGTTTTGAATTGCTGTATGGGTTCTAGTAGTTTGGGGGTGGAGTCTTTTGGGTTTTCCATATAAAGAATCATGTCATCTGTGAAGAGAGAGAGTTTGACTTCTTCATTGCCAATTTGGATACCTTTTAATTCTCTTTGTTGTCTGATTGCTGTTGCTAGGACTTCTAATACTATGTTGAAGAGTGGTGAGAGTGGGCATCCTTGTCATGTTCCTGAACTCAACGGGAAGGCTGTGAGCTTTTTCCTATTGAGGATATTTGCTGTGGGTCTTTCATAGATAGATTTTATGAAGTTCAGGAATGTTCCCTCTATCCCTATACTTTAAGCGTTTTAATCAGGAACAGATGCGGAATTTTGTCAAATGCTTTTTCTGCATCAATTGAGAGGACCATGTGGTTCTTCTCTCTCCTCTTATTGATTTGTTCTATCACATTGATTGATTTGCGAATGTTGAACCTCCTTGTAACCCAGGGATGAATCCCACCTGCTCATGGTGGATAATCTTTTTAAAAATTTTTTTTAATTTATTTATTTGTCAGAGAGAGAGGGAGAGAGAGCGAGCGAGCACAGGCAGACAGAGTGGCAGGCAGAAGCAGAGGGAGAAGCAGGCTCCCCACCGAGCAAGGAGCCTGATGTGGGACTCGATCCCAGGACGCTGGGATCATGACCTGAGCCGAAGGCAGCCGCTTAACCAACTGAGCCACCCAGGCGT
>PISX010010570.1:0-69480 GCA_004024625.1 Mellivora capensis
GCTCAGGTCATGATCCCAGCGTCCTGGGATCGAGTCCCACATCGGGCTCCTTGCTCGGCAGGAAGCCTGCTTCTCCCTCTGCCTCTGCCTGCCACTCTGTCTGCCTGTGCTCACTCTCTCTCTCTCTCCCTCTCTCTCTGACAAATAAATAAATTCAAAAAAAAATTAAAAATATAAAATATGTGTCAGGTGCCTCGGTGGCTCAGTTGGTTAAGGGACTGCCTTTGGCTCAGGTCATGATCTTGGAGTCCTAGGATTGAGTCCCTCATTGAGCTCCCCACTCAGGGGAGAGTCTGCTTTTCCCACTGACACCCCCCCACACACACCCGGAGCTCTCTCTTATCCTCTTTCAAAAAAATAAATAAAATCTTTAAAAAATTTTTTTAAAAAGTATGTGTCGTGTAGGTAGGATATAGTACAAACTTGCTTTTTTCTACTCTGTTAATCTATATTTTTTAATTGGAGAGTTTAGACCATTAATATTTAGCATGATTATTAATGTGATTGGGTTTAGGCCTACCATTTTATAATTTGTATTTCCTTTGTCTCTTCTGGTTTTGATTCCTCTCTTCATCATCTTTTCCTGCCTTTGGAGCATTATTTAAGAAAAATTTTAATTTTCCATTTTAATTCGTTTGATTTTTGGGGGTTAAATTTATTCCTAAGAGGTTGCCCTACATATTGAAATATACACATCTACCTTTCAACATCTACTTAGAGTCAATATTGAAACTTAAATTAGAAACTTGGTAAGCCCTCACCTCCCCACACTGATCTTTGTCTTATGGTGTCATAGGTATTATATTCGCAAACATTATAAACTACAAAGATAATCCCATATTTTGCTCTCAAAAGACACATATTTTAAAGAACTCAAGAAGAGAAAATGGCCTTGTATAGTTGTTCAGATATTTGCCATTTTTGAGGCTCTTCCTTCATTCCCAAAGACCCAGGTTTTTCTCTGGTTTCATTTCCAGAAGAGCTGGAAGAACTTCCTATAGCATTTCTTTTAGAGCTGGTCTGATGCTGATGGACTTTTGTAGTTTTTATTTATCTGAAAATGTTTTTTTTTTTTGCTTTGATTGTTGAAGGATATTTCTGCTACATTCAGAATTCTGAGCTGACAATCCTTTTCCTTCAAGCACTCTGAAGATGCTATTTCTTTGGTCTCTTTGGTCTCCGCGGTGTTTGAAGAGAAATCCGCTAGTATTCAAATTATTATTCCCTGTACATAGCGTGTTATTTTTCTCTAGCTGCTTTCAAGATTTTTTTTCCATTGGTACTTAGCCATCTGATTATGATGTGTGCAGGTATTTCTTAAAGACTTTGTCTTGTTCAGAGATCACTGAGCTTCTTAAAGCTCTAAATTTATGTCTCTCACCAAATTAGGGAAATTGATGGCCATAATCTCTTCAAGTAATTTTCTGTTCTCATCAATCTCTTCTCTTTCTTGGACTTGGTGAAATGCATGTTGACACTTTTGGTTTTGTTTCAAATAAACTGTCATTTATTTTCACTCTTTTCTGTCTTCACGTTGGATATCATGGACTTTCCTCCATTATCTCTATTCTGCTATTGGATCCCCCACTGAATTTTTTATTTCATATATTGTATTTTTAAAATTTCCACTTCCTTCTTTTTTACAGTTTCTATTTGTCTAATCCAAACTCCTATATTTTCACTTATTTCAAGTATATATTTTTTTAAAGATCTTATTTATTTATTTGACAGACAGAGTTCACAAGTAGGCAGAGAAGCAGGCAGAGAGAGAGGAGGAAGCAGGCTCCCCGCTGAGCAGACAGCCCGTGTTGGAGCTCCATCCCAGGACCCTTGGATCATGACCTGAGCCCAAGGCAGAAGCTTTAAACCACTGAACCACCCAGGCGCCCTCAAGTATATTTTTAAAATATTTTATTTATTTACTTGTTTGAGAGAAAGAGAGCACAAGTCAGGAGAGGAACTGAGGGAAAGGGACAAGCAGACTCCATGCTGATCATGGAGCCCAGTGCAGGGCTCAATCCTATGACCATCATGACCTGAGGAAAATCAGGAGTCACACACTCAACCAACTGAGCCATGTAGGTGCCCCCATTTCAAGCACATTTTTATTTAGCTCATGGAATTAGTATTAATGCTGCTTTAGAGTCTTTGCCTGATAATCCTAACATCAGGGTCATCTTTGGGCTGGCATCTCTTCTTTGTCTTTTCTCTTGAGAATTGGCCACATTTTCCTGGTTCTTTGTATACTGGGTAATTTTGGATTATATTTTTGGATTATAATTTTGGACATTGTGAATACTCATGTATACTCAGTCCTATGATAACACTAAGGGAGGTGCTGAAATTTGTTTGATTCAGACCCCAAGTTCTTTCTTAGTCCCAGCTTAGTTCTCAAAGACTTCACTGTACTGGTTTGGGTCTGTCTTGTGCATGTGTATGGCTTGGATGTAATGTTGGGACTTGGGAACAGTTAAATACAGAATTAGGAGAGTTGCTCCTACTGGCTTCCTCCACTCACCAGACCTCAGGATATGTCTCTGGTTCCTCTGACTAGAAAGAAATAATTTCTATTGACATCAAAGTACCACACTGCAACATGGCTAGAGATCATCCTCAGAACAAAGCTAGAGGGAGAGAGAGACAGAAGCTCACCTTGGTGGTCCCTCCTTGAAGTTTTGGCTCCTCTCCACAATCTACTTGCTTTTATTTACTTTTCAGAGTCAAAGTCCTCAGTTATTATTATTTTTATTTTTTCATTCAGAAATTTCAGTTGTATTCTGTTGGAAAGGGGGATCAGTGCAGTCTTTTGACTCTTGCTTGGCTGCATAAGAACATGTCCATTCTCTGACATAACAAGCTCTCGCAGCCTATGCAGGACTTGTCCTTGTGAGAGAGTATCTTTCCCTATTTCAGACTCAGTGAGTGCTCTTCTGTTCTGCCCAAGCACTTATATCAATGGCCCTCAGGCACATCCCCAGCTTTCTGTATTTCAGAGCCCACAGAAGAGGGGTCTGGGGCCTTCCACTGCGGTACAAGGTGGGATTCATGCAATCACATCACCTGCATCAACTGTGCCTTGGATCCACTGAGGGGGGGGCAGTGTTTGCTGTGGGAACCAATGCACTGCCAGGGGCTGGGTCTTGTGCACTCTTTCCTCTTGCTGTAAATAAGCACTGCACCACTTGAAACTGTTGTAGGCGTTGTCTGTTAATGACTTCAGATCATGCACTGGTTTCTTCCCTGGGTGCACTTATCTGCCTTTTAACCTTGGCCACACTCACATTATATTCTATCCTAAGGCGTAGCCTGACCACCCAGTGAATGGTCAAATATAATCAGATGGCAGGATGGGCTATAATGGGTTTGTGTTGCTTTAGAGGAACTGGAACTCCATACAGCACTGTAGAATATTCAAAGCTCTGAGAAGTCTTGTGATGGTTACCTTGGCATAATACCATCTTTTCCAAGTTTAAATGGGACTTTGTCACAATGTTTTATCCATGGTGAATAAGCAATACAATGAACTCTGACAAGGTGCCCTACATACAGTAAATATTCAGTACAGACGTACTGAATTGAATTTTATGAATTCATTGTTTTGGGAACCCACATATTAAAATGAATAAAAAGATGAATATTTTAAAGAGCCAATAAAAAGAAAACCATTCTTTTTTTCCTTTCACATTTCTGCCCTGGTCCATAATATGGGGATGCCCCCGATTCTCCTTGTCTCAGTGAGGAAGAATTAGGGAATAGCTTTTTGTTTGGTTGGTTGTTTCCTTCGCATTCCCCTTTCTCTCTTCTCCAAGAGAAAATAGTAAGAATCTGACATTCTTTTATTTCTGTGTCCCAAATGATTGGAATATGTCGAATATAACTATTCATTCTATGCCCTTTCACTTGGCTCCGAGACTTATTTAGGCTCCATGGGTTAGGGGTCAGACTGCAGCTCCCCTTGGCTGGGGGATTGTGTGCCAAGCCCACTCCCTCAACGTGCAAATCTCAAGGTCTAGCCTGCAAGGGACAAACAGGAGGGGAAGCACCTTAGTAGCAGGTGCAAACTGCATTCTGCAAATAACCGTAACAGCCATTACATGAATATTAAATGTTAATATCCTTTGGGATCTGTGTCTAGTTCTCAATTAGCTTGAAATCTGGAGGCAAGGAGGAGGAATGGTTGGGCTCACAGAGAACCCCCAATATCCCTCATCCTTAGTGTGAAATCTTAGAGGTTGTTAAAAGGAAGGTATACTGCAATCGCCATGAAGATTACAGGGATTGTCGCCATTTACCGCCCTACCACACACCAGATGCTGCATCTGTGTCCCAGGACAATAAAGCACCGTCACTTCCCCTTTGCATGGAGGAACTAGGAGCCCTGGGTGGTTACCTGACCAAGATAGGGTCAGATCTGGAACGTGAACTCAAGTCCCAGAACTCAGAAGTCTCAGACTCCGCCTACTGAGCGCCTCTCATATCAGCTCTATTGGTAACTTTATTTGCTCAAAGCAACATATCATGAAACAGAAATAATAGGTATCAATGTCAGAAAAGCAGAAAAAACATTTGTAGACAATTTATTTATATGATAGAAAAATCCAAGACAATTAAATGAAAAAATGGTGAGAATTGCTATTGAAATCCTTCTTTGCCCTTCGTTATGAAGGACCCAATGCAAGAAATGACAGATGTTACAAAGGCTTTCTCAGTTTGCCCCGGTCCTCGTAGGAGTAAAAACAAGCTCATTTCGATCCTTATGAGTTTAATTTATAGCCTCAGAGAATCGTTCAAATCCCATGTCTTTAAGAGATGCATGCAGTCACATGTAGAGATACGCACAATTAAATATGTTAATTTACTCTCCCTTTTTTATGGTGAAGGGAAAGCGTAACAGTTCATCCCTGATATTGACACTCAGGGTCTGGCTTTGTTGTTCCCGGTACAATGCTTAGGGAATCTTCAAACAATAAGAGTTGAGAAGATGAAATAATTTGCTGGGATGATGTGGAATTTAACAAATTTCTGTAAGGGAAGAAAAGGAGCATTCCTGGGACTCTTGAGTTCATGTTTTGGAAACTGGCAGCCTGTGTCTTGACTCATGACGATTCTAGCAGAATAAAAGGGGGGGCAATGCTTCTTTTTATTGGTAAGTGTTGTGTTTTCATTGGTTTTTATTACCTCCTATGTTTCGGCTCCAGAAAGCAAGCCCAGGACATCTGGGTTGGAAGAATATCTGATAATAGGGAAGAGGTAGGCGGGATTCTTGCTGAGAAGAGAACAGCAGTGAGAGCGAAAGGATTTTGCAAACTGCTTTTGTAAAGTTTTTATTTGAATTCCAATGAGTTAACACACAATGTGTACAATACAGTGATTCGACCCCTCCATCCATCACCCACTGCTCATGTGGCAAGTGCCCTCCATCATCCTCATCACCTATTTCCTCCGTCCCCCCCACCTGCCCTCTGGGAAGCATCGGTTTGTTCTCTATGGTTAAGAGTCTATTTCTTGGTTTGCCTCTCTCTTTTTTGTCCCCCATGTGATCTAGGAAACTCCTGTGGCGCTCCCAGGGCTTGCCCCATCCAAGTGCAACACCTTTACTTTTCTGTGGCGAGTCTTCTGTGTGGATTTTTATTCCAAACCAGATGCTGAAGAACAGGGACAGGGCTCTGGTTTCATAAATGTTCAAATATCCCCTGGATATAGTCACTCCTTTCTGAGTGCAACTGGGGATCGGGGGACTTGAGCTGCACAAACGCTTGTAGGAGGCTCAGGTCTGGTGGCCGGATGCTCTGGGTTTAAGTCTGCCTTGAAGTGAACCTTTCCTTTGGTCTCTCTGCTGAACACTTCCTATTAATGGAAGGAGACCAGTGACCAGTGAGCTTTTCTGATTCATGGATTTTCCACTTCAGAGGAGAGCTGTAACCATCATCTTAACAAATCACTTAACTCCCTTTGCTCTTTATTTTGCCCCTGAAAGCATAAAATTCTAGCCTAGCATTTGATCTGAAACCCAGGGGAGTGGTGATCTGGGTGTTGCTCTATTCAATCAAAAATAACTCAAGCTTCCTAAGTAAACTGAGTTGAAGAGCAGCCTAACTTTCTGTAATGCTTCTCATGTGGTCATTTGCTCATTTATTCCAGAAACCTCTATTGATGACTGGCTGTGTGATAGGCGCTCTGCCCAGCTCTGGGAACACAGAGGTGACAAGCATTCTGTGTGGGGCCCAAGGTCCAGTGGGAGAGAAAGGGTCAAATGAGATCATGAAGCTGCAATGCGCCAAGTGCTAAGAGAAGGAAGTGGAAAGTGCTGTGGGCACACGGCCAAGGGGCCCCTCATCTCCAGGGAGAGTTGAGCAGGTCTTCAAGCAGGGCCTTCAGCAAGAAGGTTCCAGGCATAGAACAGGACGTCAACAGTTGTTGCTGTTTTAGAAGACTCTCCATGTGTTAGGCCTTTGTTGATGTGGTCTCTAATCCTCTCACTAACCTGACACCTCCAATAATCAACGGTGATAGGAAGCTCCTTTGTGAATTCTACCCCATGTCTCTGTCACCTCACCCCTCTCTGGGCCTGTGCCCTCCTCTGTCCTACTCATTTCCATTCCATTCTACGCTGTCCTAATTTACTGAAATTATCCGTTTATGCATCTATCTTTCCCCCTACACTACACTGTAACCCCTGAGTGCTTTGGACCCCCAATGTCTGGTATTGTGTTAACATACATAAAACATGTGATGAATTTTTGCAGAGCTACTCATTGAAATAATAATAGCATATGAATAATAGTATGAAATGCTATGCTAACCTATTATTATTAAAGTATACTAACCTATTTATATATGTCACATATTATTTAATTAATGTAGTAATAATATATTAGTATAATATATTCATACACTGCTGTGTTATGACTATTATTATTCAAAGATTCAACTTCTCAGAATACTTACAAATCTTCAGACATTCACCATGTTTCTTGGCTCTCTGAGTTGAAGCTGATTCCCTTTTATTTCCTCTCTTTTGATGGCCTAGATTCAGCCAGGGGGATGGCGAGAAATGCCACTGGCTTTCTCAGCAATCACCACCAACAAGGGGACTTTGGGGGAAGGTTCATGGTACCATCCCACCAGCAAAACATGCTTTGTCTTCCTGGAAGGTCCTGGGAGTAATCCCTTCTGTGTTGAGGAAGCTCCTGGGACCCCCAGGGTCCCTGGGTCTGAAGAAGAACATGTTTCGTAAAGATGGTCCTTCTCAATATCAGGCGGCCAGTTGCTCCCCTTCACCTCAAGGGTGTGCCCCTGCTGGTCCCACCCCGTTTCCCTTTGCCAGCATGGGAAACAGCCAACATCTGCCATTTGAGTAACGTGTGCTTTTGCAGCTAAACATTCTCTATTTCTACAAATAAATGCTTTTACAATAAAACTGAAATGCCAGAAAAAGAGAGACAACCTACTTTAAGGTCACTGCTGCCTCCCAGCAAGGGTGTTTAAAAATAACCCCCAATCTGCCATGTGCTCACAAGTTTCATTGCGCCAGCTCAATGGCAGGCCTAGTGCCAGCCAGGATGCAGTGTGGAAGTTTCCAGGCTGTGTGTGTGTGTGTGTGTGACTGAAAAGGTAAGAGACACTATTCTCAACAAGAAGGCTAATGGTCCCACCTTGTTGATCTCTGCCGGAGGGCAAATTGATGACCCTCCTGTATATTGGTTCTAGCATCTGTTTCTAGCTATGGAGAGACAGCTTCAGGCCCACTTGGGAGTGCTCTGTAAGAAGGAGAGCTCTAAGGAGCTGAGTTTTGGCCAACATAGGTATGATGTCAAGACATGGCCTTGGGTAGTGGGTAGACACTGGGTAGATTCTTCTGTGAGCACGGGGTCTGTGCCTTCTGAGGTCTGCTTCAGCAATGCTGATAGAGGCGAGCCTAGATTTTGCAACTGAATCTCAGATGGATTTTTCTGGTAATCTTCAAGCTGTGCTCACAGATCCCTGGAGGTTCTAGGGCAGAGTTTTTGTCCTTCATTTACGCTAATGGATTGTGTCTGCCACTTCAAATATGACCTTTCCCAAGGATTGTTGCATTTAACCAGAGAGCACATTCTTAAGGAGAGGAATGGAAGTCAGATGTGGGCTTCCTGTGAGCCAACAGGCAAGAGGGGAGGTGGATTTCTGAGGGCCTCAGAATCCAGCACCCTGGGATCATCACCTCGGACAGATGCCTCACATGCTTGTGTCCAAAACTCACCCTGTGAGACAATGTCTTCACTGCTCTTCTAGGCAGAACTGCTGGACAACAGTAGGGATAAATGGGATCCCTAATTCCTGACAGTTTCCTGAAAGACACCAGAGAATTAGGGCTGGAATCTCACCAAGCAGGGACAGCTAATACTTCCCTTCTATTTTTTTCTGAGGGGCCAGTCTAAGGACTAATCGTGGGACCAGTGTCTTTCCAATCAAGATTTAAGCTAGGACCTTCCCCCTTGCCTTTTGCTGATGAGAGTATAAATAGAGTGCATGTCCCATTGCACCAGGATCACACCAAGCTATTTATATCTATATGCAAAAGAAGAGGAAGAAGCTGGGGATGTCTAGAGTCATGGAAGCAAATAAATGCCTAGAAGGTCAAGATCTGACCTTTTTTTTTATATATATATATACAATTGTTGAGCATCTACTATGTGCCAAGTACCACGCTAAGTGATTTGTGTACATTATCTCACTCACTCCTACCCCTGAGAGGTGGGTAACACTATCCAGATTGTAGAGATGAGAAAACTAAGTTGCGGTAAGTTTAGGACCTTGCCACAAATCTAGGCTTTCTGACTTCAAAGTCTGTTCTCTTAACCTCTGAGAACAAAGGCCAAGGTTATGGACAGAAATGCAAAGCATGTCACAGTTGTCCTCGGTGGACACCCCCACAGTCCTGTTATATGTAACATCCTTTTTCCCCCCAGTAGAGATGCCTGTTCTTCATTCCCTTCAACACACACGTGTACACACGCACACACCCTCAATTATCTCAATGCCCATCTAAACAGCCAGCTGCCTAAGAGTTGCATGAATGAAGTCATCTTAGGTTAACTCATCTGCCTGCCCCATCGGGCCCCCAGCTACCTGAAGAAAAAGAGTGAGGGAATCCTGCCGCCATTGGAAAACCTTGGCCCAGATGAGCACAATGTTGTAGCTGACTTGCAAATGCTGAATAATAATAAATATTTCTATTTTTTTAAGCCACTGCATTTTGGGGTGGTTTGTTAGGAAGCAGTAGCTAACTGGTACAGCTAAAAACACAGCAAGTATACACTTACCCCTCAGACATTTTACAATGCTTGTTTCCTCTACTACCAGCCCTACTGAAAAAAAAATGTATTATCTCAGCCACATAAATCAGACCAGGCATAAACTGGACTTGTAACTTCTCTTGTCACCGTGTGTGCTTAGATTTTGTGATAAGGGTTGTATTCATATAGTTCACATCTATTTAACCTGCATTTTACTTATTAAAAATAAAAGACTAAAATCAGGAATCAATCTAATGTGGCTGGCAGTACAAATGCTCAGTAACGATTGATTTCACTGTCACAGGAATATTTTAAAATGTCAGGGCCAAATTTTAAAAAGTGATTTTTTTAAATGTCTCAGTTGCTGTCTAGGAAAGACTTTGCCTGCAGTGATTTGGAGAAGGCAATGTTCTGCATCCCAGCTGACTTTGGCAAGTTGGGGCTCCGGAGCTCTGAGTCTTGAAAATGTCATTCTCCCATGAGGAACCACACAGATTGTGCTATAAAACTGTAATGTTTTTGTTCCTGATTTTAGCTACCAATCGCAGTTCTTCTGATGGCTCTATGATGTTATGTGCTGAACTGCACTGCTCAAAATGTAATCATCTTTTAAAAAAAAGGATTTTTTTTAAACAAAAAATGCAGGGCTGTTTAAGGAGGAGTTTCAATCAGCGGTTCTAAGGTTTGAATATTTGTGTCCCGCCCCCGCAAGCCCTGCCCCCACCCCCACCCCCAAACGCCCCCTTCGGCAAATTCCTATGTTGAAACCCTAATACCCAATGGCATGGTATTTGGAGATGGGGCATTTGAGAGTTAATTATGTCATGAAGCTGGGGTCCTCATGAACGTGATTCATGCCCTAATAAAAAAGGCTCCAGAGGGGCACCTGTGTGGCTCTGTTGGCTGAGTGTCTGACTCTTGATTTCCGCTCAGGTCATGATCTCAGGGTCCTGAGGTCAATCTGGCTCTGTGCTCTGTGGGGAGTCTGATTGAGATTCCCTCTCTCTCTCTGCCTCTGCTCTTCCCCTCCCCCTCGTGCTCATTTGCGGGCTCTCTCTCTCTCTCTCAAATAAATAAATAAATCTTTTAAAAACAATAGAATAAAAGAGGCTCCAGAGAGATCTCTTGCTCTTTCTGACATAAGAGCAAGAAGGTGCCAGCTATAAACCAGGAAGAGGGTTCTCATCAGAACACAACCACGTGGGCACCTTGATCATGGACTTCCCAGCCTCTAGAACTGCGAGAAATAAATTTCTCTTGTTTATAAGCCACCCAGTCTATAGTGTTTTGTTATAGCAACCAGAACAGACTAAGACAGGTGGTTTAGTCAGGATCCAGGCTGCTCAATAGTTTCTAAGGGAAAAGTCATGGTTGAAAGAAAAACATGCTCTTGGTCTGAAGTGAGCATTCCCCACCCACTCAAACATATTTCCTTAGAATTATTTAATTAATGAAACACTGCTGGGGGTGTTTGGGTAGTTCAGTTTGTTAAATGCCCAACTATTGATTTTGGCTGGGGTCATGGCCTCAGGGTCGTGTGAAGGGGCCCGGCGTAGGGCTCTGCACTCAGAAGGGAGTCTGCTTAGGATTCTTTCTCCCTCTCCCTCTGCCCCTCTCCCCTGCCACCACTCACATGCTCTCTCTTTCTCGCTCTTTCTCAAAAAGTAAAATAAAATAAAAATAAAAAATAAAACACTGCAGGTATAGACAAAGTTCCCTATGCATTTGTCCCAACTGTTTTCTATCTCCCTCCCCAGAGGAAATCACTAACAGAATTCCTGTCACAAGCATAATGATGTTACTAAGGATTTTTGTCAAAATCTCTGCTAAGATCCTGATATACTATGGGTAGAGTTATAATAGCATCAAAAAAATTTAATTTAATTAGTATAACATTCTAAGTGAACCAAAGTTTTTTCCTACTTATGCATCATACTGCTTTATGAATTATATGTACTGTATTAATAGATGCCATATTCTCAATTATATTATAGTATATTATATCAAATATTCACCCTATGCTGGACACTATGCAAAAGACTTTTCGCATCTTCACTTAATTCTCACGATAACCTCTTTGGGATAAATATTTTTATTTCTGGCCTGCAAATGACAAAACGTAGCTTCAAGAAATTGCTCATGGATATAGAACCGAAACGATTTATAAGCACGTGGGTCCATCTGGCTTTTCAAGCCCATATTCAATATCGATCAGCTCTTTAAAATTTTTCCAGGTTTTTTCCTCCCAACGATTTATTTATTTGTTTTAGAGAGAGACAGAGAGAGTGTGTGCAAACAGGGAGGGGAGAGGGAGAGAGAGAATCTCAAGCAGACTCCCCACTGAGCGGGGAGCCCCAAGCAGGGCTTGATCTCATCTCCCTGAGATCATGGCCTGAGCAGAAACCAAGAGTCCGACACTCCACCGACTGAGCCATCCGGGTGCCCCCACATTTTTCTAGGTTTTTAAATATAGATCAGTATTAGTCTAATTGCTGCCTAGTTTTGAAACATGTTCTTTCCGTTGGTTTTTTTTTAATTGGAATAATCATCCCGGATTTCTAAAATTCCTGGCTTCTAGCACTCTTCCCCTTCCCCATGCTTCCAGAGGGAATGGCTCTGAGAATCCATCCAGAAGCTGGAACTGAAGCCAGGGGAAAGCTACTCTGATTCCAAGATTCCCCTTAAATGTCTCTGCCCCTCCAGGGACACCCTCAGCCTCCCCATGTGCTCTGGCTCTGGGTCCAGCTCCAGCAGCCACGGGGAGCAGCTCAGTCTTTGCTGCAGATTCCCTAATCCTAGTGCCGTTACCCCCTCCCCCACCCACCCCCGCCTAGTGACAGCACACTGCTCTGTTATAGAGGCTAATGTAGTTCTGGAACAATTCTGAGAGGCTTGGGCTGCAATTAGAATCCTGCTTGATGGCATGTGCTGGGAGACCTGAGGCTGGAGGTGTGGCAGGAACAGGGGCCCATGCACCCCCAGCACGGGGAAGACCCCACCCTGTGTCTGCTGTCCTGGCCAGCTACGAAGAGTGCCCCCATCTCACACTCAGTGTGCCCCGGCGTGGGCACTAAGCTATACGTGGCTCTAACCACAAGGGTGGGACATGGTCAGTCAGCCCTCCATGCCCATCTATGCTCTGAGAGGCCTCAGCAACTCCAGGTCACAGCATATCTTTGTGGGAGGGGCACCGGAGCTTCTAACGCCCGCGTCAGAATCTCTCAGGGAGGGGAGTTTTATGCGTGTGTCCATAAAGGGTACCCGGGCAGAAGCGCACATCTGGGTCTGTGAGGGGTGCAGGGGTGAATGGGGAGCCCCGCCCCTCAAGGAGCTCAAGCCGCACACAGTGAAGTAGTAACAATTTCAAAAGCATGAACGTAACCCAAAATCCAATTAAAAAGTGCCACGTGGGAAGTGTAGCAGACAAGCTAGTTCTCATCCAGGAGTGGTGAGGTCAGAGAATAGGTACAGGTGTCTAGGAGCTCTGGGTAGACTGCCTGGAGGCGGCGGCTGTGCAAGCAGCCCCCACCTTGTGAGGTCCGGACTTACACTGCCTGCAGAGGGCAGCACAGTCTCCCTGCAGGGATCTGGACCAGGGTCCCTAACTGTCTGGGGTTCCTGCTTACTCCATACCGCAAGCCCCTCCTTGCAGCAGAACACAAGGCTGGCTCCCGGGAGGGCCTTGGGGAGTCATAGGGAAAGTTTGTGGGCTCCTGAGGGAAGACTGAATAGGGAAGCCTTTATCTCACATACCCTTGAACAACCTCATGAAATTCCCCCAAGTCCAGCCCCTGGAGGCCCTTCTGGCCAGCCAGGGCAAATGGCGAGGGTGGTAGGGAGCGGGGAGGCCTTGGGTTCTCTCCCCGCAGATTTTCCCCTGCCCCCAAATGTGTCTTATGTACTGACATGCCCGGTTGTTCTGCCGGCTTAACAGACAACTTGGCTTCCCCTTCACCAGACCCCTCCTCTTCAGAAGGCAGTTTCCCTGGGCAGATTTTTTTTTTTTTTTAAGAGTTCACACCTGACCACAAAGTGCCTCTTCCACACAAATTCCACGTATTCTCCCCCAAAAGACATTTTGGTGACTATGATGTTCTCTACCTTGTTATGTGGGTCCGCTGAGGCTCGGGGAGATTAAATACTTTCCCCAACATTTTACAGATCTAAATCAAAGTTGGATTTGTGCTCAGGCCTGGCGTGTGTATCCTTGGCCTCACTAGTCCATGGCCTATGGAGTCATGAGGAAACAGAGGTCCCACATGGGCTCAGGCGACACTGGTCTCTGTCATCACCCATGGTAATGGCAGATTTGCCCTATGTCCTCCTGTGAGAGGGATACTGAGGTGGTGTGCCAACCCCGTATCAGTAAAGCATTTGTTGATCTTTACTGAAGTCCGAAAACCCTCCAAAAGTGCCTGAGGGTTCCATGGGGGCAAATCAGGGTGCCTGTAGATGGATGGAAGTGATGTAGCTACTGCCCAGGCTGGGGGTGCCCGCCTTCTTCTGCCCAATTCTCCAGGGCACAGTCAGGCTGGAGCATTCTAGCAGTAAGAGACCTTCAGATATAAAGCAAGGACATGGAAAGGCTTCTGTCCTCTAACCCCAGCTCTGCCTCAGCCGTGGAGACGAACAGCCCGGGTCACCAGCTGCTGTGGGGGGCAGTGCTGTTGGCTGAGTGCTTCCTGGTGTTTATTATACATCTTTCTTCCAAGGCCTGGAGATTCTCCTGCGGTGGCTCTGCTCTGTCTCTCAAAGACCCTGTTGTCCTGCCGGACGCCCAGGTTTCACGTACCCATGAAGCACTCCCAGACCCCGAGAGGTCCTCCAGCCCCGCCATAGCAGCATCTTCTGATTACCAATGGTGATAATATTTGTACTGACCCAGCTACCACACTACCACGACTTAGGTTAATGACAGCCTTGCTCATTTCCCAGGCTACAGGCCAAGGCCAAGTTCTTTATCCTGCTGCTGGCCCTTTGTCTTTGCCACCCTGTTTCTTATCTACAAAGCTTTGTTGTTGTTGTGTTCTTAAATTTTTTTTAAGATTTATTTATTTATTTATTTTGAGAGAGAGAGAGAGAGAGAGACAGCGTGAGCAGGTGGGAAGGGCAAAGGGAAGGAACTCAAGCAGACCTCCCGCTGAGTGCAGAGCCCGAGTGGGCCTCAGTCTCAGCACCCTGAGATCGTCACCTGAGCCAGAATCGAGAGTCTGGGGCTTCACGGAATGAGCCAAGGAATGAGTCACCAGATGAGCTTTGGCTTTAAACCTCTAACTCTTGTTCTTCAGTATCTTCAGGACTTTCTGCAGGAATTCCATCACTGTAATAAACATAGGAGGAAAGAAGATCAAATGAAAGATGGAAGAAAAGAATTGCTTTCCCTTGCCATTGTTTGTGGGCAGTCTGAGCCCCTGACAGGGGCTCCTGGGCCCACGAATGAATCGTCGGTAGAAGGGGATGATGGGACCTATGCCCTTGGGCTTGGAAAGACCGCCTGGCCCCGCAGGCCTCCGGTCAGCTGCAATCCTTATTATTTGTTTCCCATCAGCCAACTCTTCGTAAGTGCCTGGTGAACCACCAGCTCTGCAATCCTTGAGGCTGGGCTTGTATGTGGCCCCACAGCTGGGCCCCATCTCCCACCCCATTTCCACATCTCACGGAGGCTGGCATGACCTGTTAGCAGCCTGCTTGGGTGGCCACATGGCAGAGACGCCTTCCCTGAAAACCTGAGCCGAGGCTAGTGTTGTTTCCCTGGAGACATCCCCTGCTCGCCATGGCCCTGCGTGCTCCTGAAAGTCTGAGGACACCCCCACCCCGTCAGCACTCGCTCCAGCTCCAGGGACCGGGAAACAGGGGACAAGAAATGGAGGATGCCATGGATGCCGCCTGGAGCTTCTTTTCCCTCCCCACCGTGAGATCCAGCTTGGAACTTGGAGGAGCCCCTCTGGAAGGAGCTGAGACTGTGGGTGGGCCAAGGGTCAGGGGCGGGATGCGTGGTTAGGACTCCATTGAGCTCAGGAAATGGTGGAATTTCATTGAAGCTGTCACAGAAGGTTCAACAGGGTTCAAAGCTGAGACTGCCCTGATCCCTTGCCCTCGGAGGTGCCCCAAGAGGGAAACCCTGTGCTCATTAAACAGTCACTCTCCTTCCTCCTTTGTCCCAACTTCATTTTGCATGTGGGCATTAAGCCCCCCTTTTCTTTTTTTTTTTTTTTAAGTTTGGGTTAATAAACACAGAGGAGTAGCCTCTGAAGGTCATGAGGGGCAGGAGCCCTGTGACAGGACAGTAGAATTTTCCAAGCCAGGGAGGCTGAAGCGGGGTCCCCATCCCACTTGCAGGGGGGCTGTGGAGGTGATGAGCCCCTAACAGCAGTGGCCGTTGGACTGCGGGGAGACCAGAGCCTCAGCACGGATCCTGAGCAAGGCTTCCTTCCTGGCAGGTACCCAAGTTCATGGGCAAGAGGCACAGAAGAAGGGCAGGGACTTCTCCAAAGGACAGCAGCGTCTCCTGTTTCCCTAGTGATAGGTCACCCTCAAAGTGACAGAGGTCTTCTCTGCCACCGCTGCAGTGGTGGGAGGCTGGACCAGCAGAGAACGACTGAGGAGAATGAAGGAATACAACATTTCTTGCAGTTCATACTTCTTGGAACAAATTTATACCCATGCTACTCCTTTATAAACACACAAGGTATCACAATGACCAGAAGGCCATTAGCCTTCTGGCTTGAGCCCTTGCCCTATGCTTTCAACTTTATTAAAAGATTTACCTGCCTGGTTCTTAATGACTGGGGCCTGGGCCTGGGCTCCCTTGTGTGGCTCTAGGCGTTAGTCTTGGGGTGGGGTGGGCGGATAAATAAAATATAATGAAATAAAAAGGCGCAAGGGTTTCTGGACTTGGGGATGTAACAAGATGCCGTGAAGGAGGAAACTCAGAATTCTGCCAGGCACAGGCAACAGACGACTCAGAGGTCAAGAGCCCAGGCTCTGCGGCACCAGGCTGACGGCCCAGGCTGGAGCTCCGCAGACCCTCGAGAAGCTGCAGTGGCCACTGTTCCGGGGGCCCGGAGCCGGGACTGAGTCTTTGGAGGAAACTGGATACGTGATAGATTTCTCAAAACAGAAATTGAATCAAGCGGTGGGGAATATAGTTAGTAAATCAACCCCACATCCCTGATTATTTTTATACTAAGCTAATTTTAAATGCTCTATTTCTATAGGAATCAGTGAGATTTCCACCCATCTGTGGCTCCAGCCCCTTATTTTTTTTTTCCTCAGTCTTCCCACAGCCTTGTTTCTTTCTTTTTTTCTTTTTTCTTCTTCTTTTTTTTTTTTTACAGCACCCACTGGAATCTCAGGAAAGCACGTTTACAGCCCTGATGCTACAGGCAGCCATTTCTCATACATGGAGACACAAACCTGTTTCTCCAAGGACAAGGACATTCATCACGATCATCATTATTATTTTTAATATAAGCCCCTGTGATGCATTCTCCCTGCTCTGAATTTCCATTTATTTGAATATTGGCACTTCCTAGAAAGGATGTCACGTTTCTTCCAGATAACACCACAGGGCGGCTTACAGAGGGAGGGAGAGAGGAGAAGGGAGGGCGAATCAGCAATGGGGAAAGGAGTATGAAGAAGGTCAGGTTCCTGGGGTGGTGGAGGGGAGGATGTCGTCACCACATGCTCCTTCCTCCAGGCGGCTCTGGCTGTGAGTCTCTCTGTGATGAGAAGTCACGTTTTCTCATCCTCGTCCTCTCTCAGCTTGCCTGATTCTTTGAATCACATCTGTCTTCTCCACCAGCCAGATCTCCTGAAGCCAGGGACCTTGTCTTCACCTCCAGTCCCTGCCACAGTGATGCTCCACATACACTTATTTAAAGAATGAGCAGCTCCTCCCGACCACGGAAGGGCACGCTTGTTGGTGATTTCCAAGTAAATTTAGAAAATATTATTAAGGTCTGTTTCTTGCAAGGCACTGTGCTAGAAACTTTGAGATTGTACTTCACTCCTGATTCTTAACGGAATATGCTATTGGCTAACGGCGTCTCTGTAACCTTGAATGGAAACTGTCCTAGAGAGGATTTGATCCAATGGGTGGTGGCTGGGTGGCAAAGCTCAGGTTCAGAACACGGGGAGCTATGCCCATGGACCCCCCCTCCCCCGCAGGACCACGTTGGCTGACAAGAACCTGAGCAGCCGGGATCACCCTGAACATGGATGGGACCCTAACAAGAGTAGAAACGACAGCCCTCTTATAACCTCATTGTTTTGATTGGTAATTAAATCTTCAGAGAGTAGAGAGTATGTTTCAGAGATCTTACTTGACCTCTTCAAGTTACCGATTTAATCCAAATAGTTTTCTTATTTTCGTTTCCATTGTTTTGATTAGTAATTAAAGCTTCACTAAATAAAGAATTGGGTATATTCTATTTGTAAATTTGTTGTGAGGTAGGTTCACCAGAGGTCTGCTAAATTTCACTGGTTCCGGTTCTAAAAAATTTAAACAGATTGAAGATTTTCTATCTTTTCATCCTTTTTTTCTTTATTAAGCTCTTTTTTTGTCTTTCTATACCCATCACAATCTCGATTACACTCATACCCAATGATTCACCCCAAGGATTGGAAAATATAGAGAATTGTATTTTAAGTATATAGAATCTGAATGTCAGCTCATAAAAAATGTAAATTAAAATTAGTTTGTGTTTTCAAAACACTCATTGTCCCCCTAAAGTTTACAAAGTCATCTAGGAATTTTAAAAGCAGGCAGGTTATAATTCATGAATATCAAAAGTGTAAGTCAAAATTACTTAAATGAAACTGCAACTCTTATTTATATTTTTGAAAAAGTGGTTACACTCTATTAAATATTTTTATAAAAATAAAGCCAGTTACAATTCTAGCATTGAAGATCCATCTCATTGTCAGGATTGAGACTTTGTGTCATTATCTGACCCGTGTAGATTTTCCACCTTTATGTATACACATTTGAGAGCCCTAGGAGGCAGAGCATTCCCCAGCCTCTACTGCAAACACCATACTAGCCAGCACCTGCCTGGAGCTCAGACTCAGAGGTGAGGAGAAGCAAAGAAATGGGCATCAGCCCCTCTGAGAAATGAGATTTTTGCTATGCACGAATTGATTGCATTTGTGGGAAGAGGAAGGATTTGACAAGTTGATACATTTCTCTTTCTCTCTCTTCTCTTGAGCTTCCACAGCGCAGATTCTGCCCGGACTCCAAGGAAGTGCCCCTCTCCGGTGTCAGCGTGCTGATCTGCTCAATATGTGAGTCATGGGGCAAGAGAGTGGAGTGTCTCCCTGGGGCCTGAAGGGGGGTTGGAGGTGTGGGGAGCACTGAACCAGCTCAGAGCACTGGGTCCTGAGTGACAGAGGTGTCATATTTCTTGAGGAGTTGATTGTCTCTCTGAATGTGACCCCTGAAACAGGGTCGCATGGCAGGCGCCTGGTCTGAGCACGCCACGCCCATGGAAATGTGGAGAGACACGGCTCTTGCTCTCCAGAGCTAGACTGGGGGAACTTTCCAAGTCTGGGAAACCATCGCCCGCCATACTTATAGGACCATAACCAGAGGCTCCCTGCTTGTGTGTTGCCTGGCAGGCGGGTTGTGCCCAGGCCCTGCCCAGCTGATTTCAAGCTGGTGGATGAAAGGCACTGCAGAAGGCATCTCCGACCCTTCCTGAGACCTCAGGGAATACCACGGGGCATGCTGCATGGACCCTGGCAGACCAGTGAGATCGGAGACGTGTTTTCTGGAGGGACTTCGAGATGATCCATAAACTTTTGACCTTAGGGAAGGTGATGCTTAAAGAAAATTACATTTACTCTGTTTGACTTGAGTGTCTGGTGACCAGGCAAGCTCATATAATTAAAACCATCTTTAATTGGGTGCATTGCTTATTGATTTGCTCCGCTATTTATAGCCTTCCTTGTTGCATCTCCCCAGACTCTGGAGAGGGAGCGGGGAGAGGGAGGAGTGAGGATGTCATTCCCGAATCCCAGGACCCTCCCTGTGCCCCAGTTTCACCAGGGAAGCCCAGGGCTTAGTCATGTTTGTACTGGCAGCCCCTCCAACACAACGATGCTTAAAATAAATGTCACCAGAATACATGACTGGCAGCATTTACGTCTGTTTTTTGTGTGTGGATTCTGGAAAATCTACCTTACCCAGTTCACGGATTCCTGCATTAATAAAGGCAACTGCTCCCGTTTCCTGAGACCCTACTCTGGGCTCACTGGTAGTCCTCGCTGAAAGCTTTTGAGGAAGGCTGTGTTTACAGAGGAAGAAATGGAAGATCAGTAACGGGGGCCTTCACAACAGTGCAGAGTGGAACCAGGATCAGTCCAGTCCCTGAGCGTCCAAAGCCACGTTGCCCTCACTCTTTCCAGTTTTGTCTTATGCTGGTTAGTTTCAAACTTGGGATCTTCACACGGGGCCCCAGCCCAGCAAAGACACTGCCTATGGGCTCCCCAGGTTCTGCCAGTGCCCACCCTCCCCACACACCTATTGGGTCCTGACAGCAAACTCCCACCCCTTAGTTCCTGTACTTGTCTCTGCTTGACTTGGCGGGCGCCCCATCGACTGGGGAGACCGAGCTCACTGCATCCTGTTGTTCTGTGGCTGTGGCATCTGCCCTGCTCTAGATCGCACACACATGGCCTTGACCTCTCTCTGAGCCAGTGACACAAAGGGACCGGTCACTGCTGGCCTGCAAGAGCACCCTGACACAACCCCCTTCTTTTCCTCCCTCTCCCTTCCCCAGCTTTGCTCCCATTTCTTAGGCGAAGTTGTCCTTCCAAAAGCCACATTTTGAATGAAAAGCCAAAAGGGGACTAGGAAATCCAACATTAAACATATTTGAGCCAATTCTCCTGGATAGACAGTTTCTTTACGGTGGTGGGAGAAACAAACCAGATGTGAACTGTTTCACTCAAAGAATCTTAGAGAAAACTTGCTTAACACAGTGTCCATCTTATACCCCCCACCCCACACCCACTGTTTCAGTCGGTTCAAGCTGCTATTAACAAGATATCCTGGGGACGCCTGGGTGGCTCAGTTGGTTAAGCGGCTGCCTTCGGCTCAGGTCATGGTCCCAGCATCCTGGGATCGAGTCCCACATCGGGCTCCTTGCTCAGCAGGGAGCCTGCTTCTCCCTCTGCCTCTGCCTGCCACTCTGTCTGCCTGTGCTTGCTCACTCTCTCTCCCTCTCTCTCTGACAAATAAATAAATTTTTAAAAAAAGAAAAAAAACAAGATATCCTGCAGTGGCTGGCTTGCACAACCAGCACTTTCTCGGAAGTTCTGGAGGCTTGGAAGCCCAAGATCTAGGCGTCTGCAGATCCAGTTGTCTGGTGAGAGCTCTCTTCCTGGCTTGCATGCAGATGGCTATCTTTTTCCTGTGTCCCCTGGCAGTGAAGAGAGATCTCTCTTCTGTCTTTTCTGCTAAAGGCACTAATTCCATCATGAGGACTCCAGTCTCCTGACCTACGCACCTCACAAAAAACCACCTTTTAATGCCATAATATAGGGGATTTGGGTTTTAGCGTGTGACTGCGGGGCGGGGGGGGGAGTTGCCCGTGGTCTGCTGAAGCCATCCCAAAACAGAGCAGGCTCCACATCCCACAAACATGGGGCTATTCACAGCTGGAGCCCCTCCAGGAAAGCACTTGGAGCCTGGTGAAGAGTGAAGGAGGGGACAAATGCAAAAATCTTCACAGGTGTGGTTCCTCTGATTCTGCTTGAATATTAGGGTTCCTTTAGATGAAATGAGTCCTGGGTAGCATCTGGCCCCCACCCCTTAACTTGTTAGTACTCTGAGCTAACAAACTAGGCACCTAAATACAGACAAAGCAGGTGGTGTTGCAAGACTTTCATACACACAGGGAGCCTTTGCATGCTGTCTGACTTTTGAATTATCCCAGCACACCAAGGTTCAGCTATTTATGGAATCGCAAGTGAAAAAGCTCGTGTCTGTTGCAGGGGGAAGAGGCCTGACTCTGTGCTGACATCTTCCAGGGGACGACATATTAACCCTCTAATTGCAAACTTCTCTGGGTCTGACATCTAATTTGCATGACCAATGGACAGACAGTGGGGAAACTCACACCTGTCCCTGTTGAGATGTTTCATACCGCAGAAAGAGATGCCTCTCAGTCCAGACAAAAGGTCCTTGCTCAGACCTTAGCCTGTTTGGTGGTGGGCAAGCTCACCAGCAGACTGGAGGCTGAGTTATGTCTCAGTATGGGAAAAATCTCAAGGCAGACTTTTAAAACTGAAACTAGAATGTTAAATCTACTTTTATTAAGTGACAAATAAGACAGTCCAAATAGAACTACAATTTAAAAATCTTAATTTTTTAAAAGATTTTTAATTTATTCATTTGAGAGACAGAGAATGAGAGAGAGAGAGAGAGAGAGAGAGCAAGCACAAGAGGGGAGAGGGTCAGAGGGAGAAGCAGACTCCCCGCAGAGCAGGGAACCCGTTGCAGGTACTCGATCTCCGGACTCCAGGATCATGACCTGAGCCGAAGACAGTCGCTTAACCAACTGAGCCATCCAGGCGCCCTAAAAAATCTTAATCTTTTCAGTTAAGAGGTGGAAGAGCAGAGGGAAAGGAAGAGAGAGAATCCCAAGTATGTCCCACGTCCAGTGTGTAGCCTCACACTGGGTTCGATCTCACAACCCCAAGATCATGACCACAGCTGAAATCAAGAGTTGGACACTTAAGGGACTGAGCCACCCAAGCGCCCCAAATGAAAGTGTTTTTTAAATCACTTCTATTGAATCTATATTCAATTATCAGGTCGACATCATTCCATTCCAAGGGATGGAAGCATTCACAACAGCAGGTGGAAGCTGTTCCCTATTATGGCTTAGGACAAGTTATTAGATAAGTGATCAGAACAACTGGATATTCTGTTTCTCCCTGCAGTCATGCACCACCTTGCTCCACTCTGCTTGGAGCCCACAGATCTGTGACTGCATTGACAGGGCTCCTCATCCCTGGCTGTCGGCTGGTCTTGGCCAGTTGGTCTTGGCCAATGGAGGCATGAGTAAGAGAAGGGAGGGTGGGCAGGGGGCAGGGGCTGCCTTCCTCTGCCAAAGGCCCCAGATCATACCAATAGGCCTCTCTTCTGACAATGGCTCTGAATTTCTGTAACTCCCATCTCCTCTTGTCTGGTTGGGCCAAGGAGATGGTGGCTTCCCACTGTCCTTAGTCCCAGGGCGGATGTTTTTTGCCCTCCCTTGTTGGATTCCCTCAAACTTGGCTACACCTTTATAAAAAGTCCCTTGGTCACACTCTTCTAGATTACCCTGGTTTTTTTGTTTTGTTTTGTTTAAGATTTTATTATTTATTTCACAGACAGAGATCACAAGTAGGCAGAGAGGCAGGCAGAGAGAGAGGGGGTGGGGGAAGCAGACCCCCTACTGAGCAGAGAGCCCGATGCGGCGCTTGAAACCAGGACCCTGAGATCATGACCTGACCCAAAGGCAGAGGCTCAACCCACTGAGCCACCCAGGTTTTAGCCATCTGTTTCCGGGTGGAATCCTGACTGACACAGGTGGGAAAAAACGTAGATGAGAGCATCTTATAAATGATTTCAACACAATCTGCCTTCGAACCTACAGCTCTTCTGCCAGGGAGATCCATTCACTCAGCAAACATGTATTGAATGCCACTGTATGCCATCTACCGTATCAGGTGCCTTTATGCAACTTAGAGATTGGAGTAGTTATCCACCCAGTCTGGGGCTGGACAGGTAGGCATGGAGGACTTTCCAGAGGAAGAAACATGTAGAACCAGGAGTCTGAAAGATGAATACAAGACGCCAAAAAACAGGGAGAGGGTCAGAGTGTTCTAAGCATGGGGAACAGAATGTGCAAAGACCCAGGGACCACAGGGAACAAGGTAAGGTGGAGAAACAGAGTGTCTTCATCACGGCTGAAGGAGGCCAGCTGGCAGGATGTGAGGGACCAGATCCAGCAGGTGTCAGAAACCATGGGAGGACCTATGACTTTTTACTGAAGGCAAGGAGCAGTCATGAGGGCTGTAAGCCCAGGTGGATCGTACCACGGAGTGGAGGAGTAGAGGGACAGAACGGGGATGGGGAGGTGGAGAAATGAGTTAGGAGGCCCTTGGAGGATCCCAGGTGCCCAGATCTCAGACGGTGGCAGTGGGACGAGTCGAAACGAATGGACTCAAAAGGTATTTGGGAAGTAGATGCGCCTGCCCATCACCATCTCCCTGTTTTTGTGGCCTCACTCTGACCGTGGTTCTTATGATGTTGCTGACCTGCTCACCGGGAGGTTCCATGCGGCCCTGCTTCTCTGAGCCTGTCCTCCTCTTCGGCCAATCTCCCATCCCGGGCCCCCACTTCCCCACTCTGGCTCATCAAAACTCTTGTGAAAACCCAGTGGGGACGCATTTGCTTGTGCAAACCCAGGTAATGTTTTTATAAGTGCTGGGATTGGGCTAGTGTTGTTAATGTGTATGATCTTCTCTAATCCTCATATAATTCAAGAAAGTCTTTATTATTATTCCCATTTGGCAAACAAGAATCTGCAGGCCCAACCTCCTGAACCAAGTGGCACGGTAGCCACGTGACCCCAGACAGGTAATGGATGTGTCTAGCTCCCAGATCCATGCTTTCCCCAACAAGACGCACTGGATTCAATTTAGCTGTATTATATAAATTCCTACAAGTTAAAGATTGTAAATTCTAGCAGCCTTGAATCTCAAGCAACACATGAACTTTCCACCAGCTGGCATCAGCCAAGCCTACAAACAGAGACATTTCCTTAAAGGTAACATGATTCGTGGGGAGTGACACCAAGATCCAAGTCCCATCTGTGGGTGGCCCCCGCATGCACGCCTTTCTTTCCATTAGCCCACTGCTGTTTGTTCCGAAACCGACAGAAGGCTGACTCCTTACAAATTTTGTTCTGCAATTTTAGCATCCAGCTGATGGCCTCCCTGCTTTTTAGCTTCTTGTCTAGCTCAGGACATACGTGTGGTTAGAAAACTAATATAACTGTTCTTGAACTCTATAAAAATGTTGTCCCTTAACCATAAAACTGTCAGCTCTTTGGAGGCAGCAACTGGGTACCGAGCTCCTAACACATAGCACGAGCTCATGAAGTAGGTGTTAAATGACACGGAACTGAAGGAACACTTTGAGACCATCCAGCACACCCCAGTCCTTCAAGAGGACAGCATTTGACCCTTCGCTGCCTCTTTACCACCTTGTGGTGCCCTGCAGCCATTGCCATGGAGAAGTGGTCTCCTGCGGGGCTTCTGGAAAGTTCACTTATTCCTGAACCATCTCCCTGACCCATTTCACGCCCTGACCCCTAACTTGCTTTCACCATTGGATTTTTCTGTCCAGGTCAGACTGCACAGCCCTGGCCCCGGGGAAGGGCCAGGGGAGACACACAGGTCCCTTTCCCATTGGCCACACTGCTGCCCTAACAGTTTCCCCCAGCAGCGATGATGTTCTGCCCTAGGGTTGTGATGATGAGTTCTGAAGGCTATGTGAGGAAGACATCAGAAGTGCCCACAAATTCTGAGGCTACACTTAGTAAGTGGGGCGAACACTATCTTCTGTGCTCCCGTTTTGTTTTGTTGTGTGATGGAGAACCACCGTGGTGTGTGTTTGCGCTGCTGCTCCATGGTGCCCTCTTTGAGAAAACCCTGAGACCTTGCCGGCAGTGGGATCTCATCTCAAGGTCTTGACTGGTGTTCATGAATCCCTGTGGGAGGACAGAAGGCTGTGACCCCATAGTCGTCTTCCAGGAAGGCTTAGTGGGGCTGAGAGACCCAGAGAGTAGCTGGCAAAGAGGGACCCAGCCCTTTTTGGGAAATTACTCTTTGCTGGAGAAGAAAGTGTCAAAGCCAGGTTCAAGGTGAGTCACATTCCCCTGGTTTCTTCAGAAGGCTCCTGACACCCCTATCTCCAGAATTTGCTAGGACGGTGCTGAGGGCACCCATTCGCCCTGCCCAGCACACAGAGGAAAAGACCATGCATCTGACTCTTTGTGAGGATCTACTTGGGACCTGGTTCAAGGTGATCTCCAGAAAGAGAACACAAAACCTCAGGAAGGAACTACAGCCACTTTTAAAACAGAAAAGGTAAAAATGTAAATGAAATTAAAATTCACCTCGGGAGCACATAACTGTACCGAAGTCAGTCCCTGGGTAAAAAAGCATATGCTTTTTTCTGATTGCCTATCCGACTACCTGAATACCAACCACCCAGCACGCACCCAGGGGTCTTGGACACACAGTGACTCCGCCTTTGGGAAGATTTTCATGTGACTGAGAAGATAGGTGGGAGGGGAAATGGGTCAGGGAGAAGGAGATTCCACAGAAACCCCATTCCTAGACCCATGAGCCCTGGGAACAGGGACCAACAGCCAGGAGGACACCTAGGTATGGAGGTGAAAAGGGCTTGTACCTTAGAATCGATGAAACTCACATGACCCTCCGCAGATCACTTCACCTTCACCTTACTAAGCCTCAAATTTCTCTGCTGTAAAAATCCAGATAATAGCTCCCTGGAAGGGCTCTTATAATACTTCAGACAACATCACATACAAAGAGGACCTAGATCCTAAGAGGCCCACAATCAAGAATAGCTTCACAGAGAAACAAACTCTGCTTAGTTGCCAAAGGAAATTAGGAGGGTGGTCTAGGTTGAAATGCCCTCCCACCCACCTGCACCACCACCTCCTGGGCTCTCCAGAAGAGTAGCTGCAAGCATTCTCCATGAAGATTAGCTCACCCATCTCCTAGAGAGGGGTTTTGGGGGGACAAATTGCCTATATCACACGCTACAGAATAAAAGTTATTGCAGAGGGAGTGAGTGATGAATGATCAAATCTCCTGCCTGATTATTATGGGAAGTGATATTTAGAGAGGAAAGAGTTTGTAATCAGATAAAGCAGAGAAACTGACAAAGGAAATTGATTATGTCCTGAAATGTTCAACCCAGCTGACACAGAGCAGGCTCCCTGCAGAGTTTCATTAATCAAGGGAGAGGTCGTGCAGGCTGAGACACAACCAGCAGCCTGGATTTGCCCAACCAGGAGACCGAGCTTGCTTCTGTGCAAGACAGCTGCTCTCACTGGAGGAGAGCGAAGGATCTGTTCCTCGTCCTTAACAGAACCGCGATAGAAATGCCGGAACACTGCACATATTTTATAAGGAATGGAAAACACACACCTTCAAGTATCTTCTTAGTTCTACTTTCTGATACATGGCCATCCAGTTATGAATAGAATACCACAAGCAAAAATTCGACAGCCTCTTTGAAAAATAGAGTTAATCACCTGTTACTCTTCACCTGATCCGAAATTGATGATGGCTCTTTGGTTGAAAAGTGACATCTCACAGGATGCCAAGTGTGAGAGTGTAACAGATGGTAAAACATGGTTTTCTCCATGTCCTGGCACATGACTATTATGAAAGTTGCTGAGGAGTTTAATACTGTTTTTAAAGCCCATACAATTTACCAAGTCAGTTCTGTCTCTGCCATTATTGGATGGTTTTTTCCCTTCTCAAAAATATATTTCTCTTTGTGGTTTTTTTTTATTTTGACGTTTATCAGACTTGCAAATATAGACATAAAAATAGACAGGCAGCATCCCTAGATGAAGAAATACAATGCTGTTTGAAATCCAGTCGGAGCTGACAGTTTCTGGAGATGCTGGGCTGCAGCCGAGGTCATGGGAATGGGTCCAGTTGTCTCAATGGAGTCTCACCACCTTTGAGATGATGGGTGCATCACTAACCACTCTAACCCTCAGTAGTCTCACCTGTAAATAGGGTTAACAGTAGGAGTAACTGCCTATTATAACAAGTAACTACAACATACTATCTGTGGCTAGAAAAACAAGAAGTCATTTAAGGAGACAGTTCCCCAGAGCCTCATTCGGGCCACTTACAGGAAGGTTTCTGAAACTGGACTTATTTGGTCTTTCAGGGACGATGCTCACTAACCCAGCCCAGGAAAATCTGTAGGGGAGATTCTTGGGGCAATGGGCTTCACGAAGCCCAGAAATCTCTGACCCGTGTATTATATGTATTTTACTGTTCATGGGTGTCTTCTCACCATGACGCTGCAGAAAAAAAGAAAACAGGAAACACTCTGGCCAATTTCAGCATATTAGAATTTAATAGATGTAATTTAATATATGTAATAATATTTAAATATTTAATGATTTAATAATATTTAGTAATTTAATATGCATTTTTATAGAATCTTTGGAAGGCCTGAGGGTCATGGCAGGATGTTACCATGGGCTCTCATTCTCTGCCCTGGGACAATCAATTAAAAGGGCTCTGAACTCTTTTCTCCCTTTACTTCTTTATTTAACTCTCTGCTGCCCAAAATGCCCCTCATTTTGCGTTCAGTTCTGAAGCACAGAGCTAATTTTTGTCTTCGATTTCAGAAATGTACCCCGATATTCTATGTCTCTACTTCTTGAGACTTTGCTTTGATTTTTATTAGATTTTTATTTTTAAGTTTCCTGTTTTACTGGTGTTCTAACTTTTCAAATGATCTCAACATGATTTTACTTTTTTTTTTCTTTTTAAAGATTTTATTTATTTATTTGACAGACAGAGATCACAAGTAGGCAGAGAGGCAGGCAGAGAGAGAAGGGGAAGCAGGCTCCCCCCCGAGCAGAGAGCCTGATGCGGGGCTCGATCCCAGGACCCTGGGACCATGACCTGAGCTGAAAGCAGAGGCTTTAACCCACTGAGCCACCCAGGTGCCCCTCAACATGATTTTATAGGAGAGGAAGACCATAAGATATAAAGACAAATACTTCAATATTTCTTTGATGGCTTTTACATCAGTACTGTGCTGTGCAGGGTTATTTGGTAAGAAGCTATCATGATTTCTAGGGGTGCCAGTAGGCGGTATCTTTTTTTTAAAGGTTTTATTTACTTATTTTAGAGATAGAGAGAGGGATATAGAGAGAGAGATCGCACATGAGTGTTGGGGGGAAGGAGCAGAGGGAGGGGGACAAGCAGATGCCACTCTGAGCACAGAGCCTGATGTGGGGCTCGATCCCATGATCCTGAGATCACGACCTGAGCTAAAATCAAGAGCTGGCCACTTAAACAATTGAGCCACCCAGGTGCCCTGGATAGACCGTATCTTAATGCTAAGCTACAGTTGTGCTCCAGGTGCTGTGGGAACCCAGTGGCAATCACCTGGAGAGAGCAGGCGGTGTTTCGCAGGAGAGGTGATTCATTAACTGAAACCCACCAGTCAATTGGGACTTGGCCAGGGTGACAAGACAGGGAAAGGTGTTGCAGTCAGAGGAGAGATAAGAACATGTGAACATATGTTGACTTGGGTAACTACAAGTCCTTCGTGGTAGAGAGGTTTTAAAAATAGAATTCTCAAAATGGAATTGGGTTGATCTAGATTGAGTTCTCAGCTGAAGGGGGACAGCTGGAGTCAGTATCTTACACCTGTCTCACCAGTGTGGCCCGAGTGTCTCTCTCTTTGTGTCCCTGGGTGGTGCCTTTTGTGTCAGTTAATGTCACTCTCTACAAACATAAGTGTGTTTCTCTAAGATTAGTGGTGCCAATGACAACCACGTTATCTTTTATGTTAGGATACCTTGTGGTTGCATTTAATGACTAGGCTACAGTTACATAGGGAGACACAGGTCCTTTATCCTCCCCTGTTTGCTTTGTAGTTTTTGTTCATTTCCCTTTGATAGATGGATGTTAAGTACTGATGACCTTGAGCATCCTAATCTATTTTATCTCTATTATTAGTTTATTAGCTATAACTCTTTGTTTTGTCTTGTCTTAGTGGTTGCTCTAGGATTTACAATGTACATCATTTTTTTAAGATTTTATTTATTTATTTATTTGAGAGAGCAAGCAGGGGAGAGGGGAAGGGGGAAGGAGAGAGAATCTCAAGCAGACTCCATACTGAACATGGAGCACGTCCCTGGGCTTGATGTCACAACCTTGGGATCATGACCTGAGCCAAAACCAAGAGTCTGAGGCTTAACCAACTGAGTCACCCAGGTGCCCCCACGGTGTACATCTTTAACTCATCACAGTCTGTCTTCAAATAATGTAATGCTACTTACATATGGTTTAAGAACCTTTCAACACGTCCCCTCCAGACTTCTGTGCTATTATTATTGCCATACGTTCTAATGTATAACATTCTACCTATGTCCTAAACTCCACAATACATTGTTACTACTTTTGCTGGGAGCAGTCAATTATCTTTTAAAGAGATTTGAAAGACGAGGGGGCAAGATATACTTTCGTTTACCTATATGTTTACCATTTCCACCGTTCTTCATTCTTCTGTATATTGTCAAGGGTATCATTTTTCCTTCTAAGAAATTCCTTTTAACATTTCTTGTAAAGTTAGTATGCTGGTGATAAATTCTCTCAACTTCCTGTTAGTTTGCTTTCATTTTCTTGAAGATTTTTGGTTGAGTATAAAATTGTATGCGGGCAGTTTTTCTTTCAGTATTTTAATGATATCGCTCTGTGGTCTTCTGATTTGCCTAATTTCTCATGGGAAATTTGCAGTCTTTAGCCCCTTCATATAATATGTCTTCATCTTTGGCTGCTTTTAAGACTTTCTCTCTATCATTTGTTTTAAGCAATTTGATTATGATATACCGTCGTGTTGTTTTATTCATGTTCTTTTCCTTGGGGTCTGTTGAGATCATTTTATCTGCGGGTTTATAATTTTCATCACATTTAGACATTTTTGGTCATGAATTTTTCAGGTATTTTTTCTTTTTCGCTCTTTTTCACTCTTTTTTTATTTCCCCATAAAACTCCAATTACCAAACTGTTTTGATGACTACAACTTTGTAATATAATTTGAAATCCAGAATTGTGATGCCTTCAGTTTTGTTTTTCTTTTTCAGAATTGCTTTGGTTATTTGGGATCTTTTGTGGTTCAATACAAATTTTAGGATTGTTCTAGCTCTGTGAAAAATGCTGGTGGCATTTTGATAGGAATTGCATTAAATGTTCAGCTGTCAAAAAGAATGAAATCTTGCCATTTGCAACAATGTGGCTGCAGCTAGAGAATATTATATTAAGTGAAATAAATCAGAGAAAGACAAATACTGTATGATCTCACGTGGAATTTAAGAAAGAAAACAGATGAACATATGGGAAGGGGAAAAGTTAAAAAGGAGAGAGGGAAATAAGCCATAAGTGACCTTAACAACAGAGAACAAATTGAAGGTGGGGGATGGCCTAGATGGGTGATGGGAAGTAAGGAAGGCACTTGTTGTGATGAGCACTGGGTGTTGTATGTAAGTGATAAATCACTGAATTCTACTCGAAAAATATTGTGCTATATGTTAACTAAAAAAAAAAAAAAGAATTCCCATTATATGTGTGTTCAATTGCTTGATATAATCTCATAGCTCACTGATTTTTTTTCAATTTGATATAATCTTTTTACTCGCTTTCAGTTTAAATATTTCTACTACTATGTCTTTACATTCATTTATCTTTCTTTTTCAATGTTTAATTAGCTGTTACTCTCATCTAGTGTATTTTTTACTTAATATGTAGTGTTGTTGATCTCTAAAAATTTGATTTGGGGCTTTTTTGTATCTCCCATGTCTCTCACCATGTTTATGTTTTCCTTTACTTCCTTGAAGATAAGGAGTATATTTATAATCACTGTATCAATATCCTTGTGTGCTAATTCTAATATCTGTGTCTTTTGAAAACCTATTTATGGTATCATTTTTTCCTGCTTCTTTTTCCAGGTCACCTTTTCCTGCTTCTTTGCACTCCTGATAATTTTTTACTGTATGCTAAACAGTACACAATTTATGGGTTGTGTTGTTTACCTTTGTATATTATTGGACTTTGTTCTGGGAAGCAATTATTTCAAGGCTGGCTTTCATATTTTGTTAGGGCAGATCTAGGGCTAATTTGGTCTCACCATTAAGGCAATATCTTCTGAAATCTGCACTCAATGCCCACTGTATTATAAGGTCTTCCCACCCTGGCTCATGGGAACACAAATTATTTCTAGCCTTGTGTGATATCCATTGATTTTTTTTGCCCACTCTTTTTTTTTAAAGATTTTATTTATTTATTTGACACAGAGGGAGAGTATAAACAGGGGAGGGGCAGGCAGAGGGAGAGAGAGAAGCAGGCTCTCCACTGATCAGGGAGCCAGATGTGGGACTCGATCCCAGGACCCTGGGATCATGACCTGATTCAAAGGCAATTGCTTAACTGACTGAGCCACCCAGGCGCCCCTGCCTGCTCCTTTCTGCTGATTCTTTTCCTGGCCTCAGGTAGTGTCCTTGCATATATACTTTGATCAGTCCTCATCCACATACTCCACAGGATCCTTCCACAGATTTTTGGAGCTCTCTGTGAAGCTCCCTCCTCTCTCATATTTTGCCCTGGAAATTCTAGCCAGTTTGGCATCTCTAAGCTTTGAACTCTGTCAAACTCAATTCAACCGAATTGTCAAGCTCTGTTTGGACTTCTCCTCTATGAACATCAGCCTGGAAACTCTACAGGCAATAAATTGAGGCCACTGTAGGTCTCATCTCATTTATTTCCCTTCTCTCAGAGGTTACTGCCCTATGTTGCCTGTTGTCCAATGAAAAGAAACTCTAGTTCCTTTTTTTTCTTTTTTTGGCTAGTTTTTAAGGGTGGGGATATCCTACGACCTCATCATGGGCAGCTTGGAAGACATGGAGGTTTCTCTGTCCGAGTCAGATGGGACTTTCAAGGATTGTGTGTCATAGTGTAACAAGGAGAGAAAAACTGGACAGCTACATGAGACTCTAAACTATGAGCACTGAAATTTAATGTCCTCCTTCTCTTGTTGGGGGTCCTCGCTGTTTACTACGGGGTGTGGGCTGCTGTGGTGATGGAAGGGAGCTGAGCAATGAGAAGACTTTGGCTGATTTGAACTGTGCCAGGGGTCTGGTGCATGCTGAATTTGTAAGTATTTAGTACTATAAATTGTGCTGGAGACGTCACATCGTTGTTTTCCCTGATGTTTCAGGAAGTTCAGACAGTGTCCTGGGAGACTGCTGGATAATTGGGTGTCTGTCTCTAAGAGCTTTTTATTGTAATCCTGGAATGCTTATAATTTTCAGTATGGGTACAAGTCAAAGGGCATGAGGTGGAATATTGGAGAGCACAGTGGAAAAGGAGGTGAGGTTTGATCACAAAAGGTCTAAATATCAAGCCAGAGAATACAGACTTTTATCACACAGACATTGGGGAGCTATAAAAGCTATAAAAAGCTATAAGAGGAGGACAAGCACAGCTATGTGAGTTGGTGTTCATTTTAGAAACTTGTTTTCAGGGGCGCCTGGGTGGCTCAGTCAGTTAAGCACACGACTCTTGATTTCCCCTCCGGTCATGATCTCAGAGTCGTGGGATCAAGCCTCTTGCTGGGCTCCCTGGTGGGCACGGAGCCTGCTAGGGATCCTCTCTCTCTCCCTCTCCTATCTGCCCCTCCCTGCCCCTGCTCGTGTGCTCACACACTCTCTCTCTCTGTTTCTTAAAAACAAACAAACAAAAAACTTGTTTTCAGATTCTGTTTGTACAGTAGGTACAGCAAAAATAGGTTTCAAAGTAATATGCTGTTCTACAAAATCAAATATTCTGGTTCGGAACTTCGAGGAAACTCTTTTATATGTATTTGATAGATGGGTTTGAAGTTTGACCAACTGGAGGGAGAAAAGGAGAACAAAGGGTAAGGAGAGTAAAAAAATGTGTATCCTCAACCAAAACCTCTGTGTGAGGCTCTGTATTCACAAATCAGTAAGCAGAATTAAAGTGAGCAGAAAATTAGCCAAAAAGCACTTTCTGGCTGATAGGGTAGCAATACTCCCAGAGCTAGATTAAAGGGGGATTTGCTAGGCAACCAACCTCAATGAGGTCTGCACTAAAATGTAACAAGATAGAGAAAATATTACTTTCCAGACCCACTCTTAACTTAAGTACATACTAGGTATGAGCAAAAGGAGTGTTCTCAAAAGCCACTTTTGAAGGGGACCAGACCTCCAAAAGGTATGTTCTTGACATCCTCAAAAAATGTAAAAGGCTTCTCTGGAAGAGGGGCAGACCTGTTACCTGCAGAGTTTCTGTTCCACTCAGCCATCTCTGCTGGGGTTCTTGGCCAAGTGAAACTGCCTCCCTAGCGGTCCCATTGGGGAACCTGGAGAACTGTCCCACCCAAAGGAGGAGATGCAGACTCCTGCCAGCAGTGACCTCTGCTCATCCCTCACACACAGCATGGTCTCTCTCCCAAGTGAACGTTGAACATGTGTATAAAGAATATTGGCCGCAAGGGATGGTCAATTACCCTGCCCTAGCAGGCTCAACTGGAGCCTTGCCCAGGGCATGCTCATGTCTTGGTCTTGCCCTAATTATTTCACAAAGGGTGACCTAGGGAGGTATAATTGTCCCTCGTAGCTTGGTGTAGTGGGGTATCTACTCTTCCTTGGAGCCAGGAAAGACTAGAAGTTTTCTTCAGCCTGTGAATGTGGACTACTACAGCCTGTGGGTTTTCCCAAGGCAGGGGTGAAAATCAAGATCACAAAAATGATACAAATAGCATGCCCTGGCTTCTCTCCATACCCTAGGCCATTTTTTCCCTCTCATCGGGGAGGGCCTAGAGTGGTTGTTGCTGAGGCCTCTGATGCCAGGCCTGTGCGAAAAAGCCACTGGAGCCCCTGTAAAGTCACCTGGAGAGCCACCTCCCATCGTAGCCATAGCTGCTGCATCCTTTCCTGCTGAGTCAACATGGCGCTGTCTGCCGAGCCTCCACTTGGAGCACAAACCTTCTGCTATTGCCGGTGCTGCTGTATAGAATGTTCTGGAGTCTTCAGTGCACTAAATCAGACTGGGCTCTTTACTGGTTCATGGAGACTTGTTCTTGCTGTGTTGGTACCCCAATTCACCATGATCTGGGGGATGGCTGTTCTTCCTGGTTTTGCGCACACTTGCATGCCCAGGCTCAGAGTGGAACAAGTTCATGGGGCCGGGCAGGATGACAAAATGGGGTTAGGAGTCCTCCTAGGCCCCCTAACAGCTCAGTAGCTAACATCGTCCCTGTGCACGGAACTCTTTCCTTTGGGTTTGCTGTGTCCCAGTGGACCCCTTGTTCTGTCACATAAATAGGCACCTGGCAGCCTGTGCTATAAATGGCCACACAAGCCCAGACTTGCCTGAAACTCCCAATAAACACCAGCTGCTGTGGGGCTGGACCCTTCCACTCCAGCTTGGGAGGGAAGGCATTGAATGGCCTTCTCCCCAGACCTAAATTGGTCTCTAAATTGTGCTCAGTAAGAAAGAGACTTTTAGGGAGAGGCAATACATCCTAGGTCCTGGTGGAGATTTCCGTGTGCATTTTGGTGGGAATCCACTCATCTATCCCGTGTCGACATGACTGACTCAGAGCTTTCAGGCACCCATGGGAAAGATCACATGCAGGACAGTGAGTGAGGGACTTAGGGTCCAGCTGAATGGAAACTGCTTCAGGCTGTGTTAGTCAGAAGCTTCTCTTCCGGGGCAGAGGAAGCAACTATAATTTGTACTAAATTCTGTCCTGTGAAATGATGTTTAAGAACTTGTGCCTTTGGTACATGAGATAGGAAAATCCGCTACAGAAACCCACCAGGCCAGAACTCAAATAATCCATTACTTGACTCAAATACTCCTGCAGGGCCTCTCCATCCATGGTGTACACCATGCTGTAGCTGGGCTAGGAGGCCCCGTCTCTCACTTCCCTGACCCAGAGAGGGAGAGGACTCCTTGACACTGGCTGAGCCGCAGTCTGTAGAAAGTTGGCATCACATCCAAACTTCCTCCAGACTAAAGGGCAGTAGGGTGACCAATGTCAACCTCAGTTAAGAATAAAAGTGTCCCTTGGGGCACCTGGGTGGCTTAGTTGGTTAAGAATCTGCCTTCCACTCAGGTCATGATCCCAGGCTCCTGAGATGGAGCCCCACATCGGGCTCCCTGCTCAGCAGAGAGCCTACTTCCCCCTCTCCCTCTGCCTGCCGCTCTGCCTCCTTGTGCTCTCTGTCTCTCTTTCAAATAAATAAAATAAATAAATCTTTTAAAAAAGAAATAAAATAAATAAAATCTTTAAAAAAAAGAAAAAAGAATAAAAGGGTCCCTACCGCATATGGTATGGACATTAAGGGAGATTTCATAGGGTAACACACAGAATTGCAAATGCTGTTTCCGGTTCTACTTCTCTGATACTCAGTCATCTCTAAGGCTAGAGAAATAGTTGTGGTCTAGTCTGGACTCCTGATTTTGTGTCTCTAAGTGCTCTAACGCCAAAACACCTGCTTCTGGAGTCTGCATTCTACTTACTAAACCTTAGTAGTTGCTTGTATGCTCGCTTACCGTAAAATTCTGAAGTACTGAGATTTTCCTGATTTTTTAAAAAGATTTATTTATTTATTTTAGAGAGTGAATGAGTGTGCATTGGTGGGGAAGGGGCAGAGGGAGAGGGATAGAGAATCCCAAGCAGACTCCATGCTGAGTGTGCAGCCCAGTGCAGGGCTTGCTTGATCTCATGACTCTGAGATCAGGACCCTGAGATCACCTGAGCTGAGACCAGGAGTTGGACGCTTAACAGACTGTACCACCCAGGGTGCCCTTTCCTAACTGATTTTTAAGGAAGGTTTTTCTTTGCCTGGATGCACGCTTCCAAAGGCTGGAGTTTTGTGCCTCAGTCTCTCTCTTGCAAGTACCATGTGTCCGCTCCTGTGCTCCTTTGGCCACGCCCAGCAGTTTCTCCTCTGAACGTTGCAGCTGTCCTTCCAAACTGGTGTTTTCTGTTATGGTGACAGAAGATTGGGGGTGGTGGGGAAAGGATTGAAACTCATTTTTCCCCTGCTTGGACCTAGAACTGAAAACAAGTCCAGAATGTATACATCACGATCTTTTCTGTGCAAGAGCCCTGGACATCTGTCTACTAGGCCTTAGTGTGTAATCATGTCAAGCCCAAAGTCATGTAGGTTACACTTCCGTGTCTCACAGATGCATGGAAAAGGGAGTGGGATCCCAGGGATAAATGCTGCCTGGGGTGTCTCCCTTCTTTAAGACATTTGCTCACCTTTCTCTATCATGAGGTGAAGGAGCCACAAGGTGGAAACTGCCTGGAGCCCTGAGTCACCCCATGGAAGGGGATGGCCTTGGGCAGTTCTTGGACCCCCAGCAGAGTCTGGGGGAATGAGAAATTCTTAAGTGTTAAGTAGAAGTGCTGAGTAGCATAACCCTTCTGACCAACACAAATAGTGACAGTACAGTTGCAAGTGCTTTACATACATTAAGTCATTCAGACTTCACAATAACCCTGTGAAGTAGGGACTGTTAATATCCCTATTTTAGTGGAGGAGGAAACTAGATCCAGGCAGGATAAAGAACTTGCAAAGTAGCAAATGAATATAACAGGTCATACAAGTCTTAAAGGAGAAAACCCACAGCATCACTAAGAGAGGACCTGTCCCCTTTAGAAAGCAATTAATAGCAATTATCTCACCGTCCCTGTGGGAAGATCAGGCAGTATCTTTACCCAGAGATGAAGCCGCTGATGCTGAGGGGAAAGGCATATTCTTACCACCTTTTCTATGTCATTGTCTGTCTTAGAAGGCGGGCACCACGCCCCTAGATGTCATATCTGCTCCTTCTGCCTAGAGCATGTGACACACCTGTCTTGATACAGTAAGGAATCTAACCTAGAATGTTGCCTTGTCACAAAAGCAGGAACTAGAAGCACTCAGCAGAGTGGTGACCAGGGTAAGTCCCTGACATGCATTTTCTTTTTGGAATTCATTGATCCTGGGACAACTGTCCCTCATTTGCAACATTATTTCCCTTGAGAACCAGCCCTCCATCTCAGCCTCAACGCACACCCACTCCCATGCCAATAAAAGGGGCAAAGGGAGATTAAGCAGCTTGGGGCAGGCATCCTATCAGCGCATTGAAGAAGGGCCATCCTGGCCTCCCTCCAGGAGAGGGCGCTCCCCTCCTCTCCTCTCCAGCAAGGCCCATCCTCCCCCCCATCCATCTTTCTTGGCTAAACTCTACGGCTCTAAGAGGGGAAGGGAGGAAAGAGGAAATCCTTCTGTGCTAGGACCCATTTTCATTAGCCACACCTCTACTCTGATAATGTTTTTTTTTTTTTTTTCCTATTTATTTTATTTTGAATAATTGACTTTAACAATTTTCTTCACAGGAACTGAACAATGACACTTAAAAACCTTCAGACCATATCATTACCAGAGCAGCCAACAACCAGTCTATCCTTTAGACCCAAAATAAAAATATCACTACAAGAGATAAACCAGCAAATAATTACTCCTAACAGAAAAAGAGAGAGAGAGAATTGCCTTTGTCACCAGTGTTTTGTTTGAAATCTTACTTTAATTCTCCTGGGATAATTAGGTGTCAGCCACCCTTCACATCTCTTTGACTATCCACCAGTCTTTCTTAGAGCAAGGGGGAGGGTACTGGGATCATGGGGGAGGGGGTGGGCTTGCAGCTGGAGCTGTTCAGGCCCCAGAGGTGATGCCGGCCGGGCAGGTCCAAGGACCCAGAAGGGGTCCTGCAGGACCAGTCAAGATGGCCATTAGCTTTAAGCAAAATGAAAATCAAACAAGCCAAGAAGAAGTGAGAGTAGAGTTTATTGAAGACATAGAGACAGAGCATCTGGGCAACTAAGAAAGGAGAGGAGACAGAGTTTGGTCTTTGCTAGGGGTCTGGGGTTTTTACTGAGAATTGTGGTCGGGGACACATGTCTTCCCAGGCATCACGGAACAGGAGGCATGTTTAGGGGTCCGCTATAAGTCACTTATGCCTTGGAGCCAGGCTTCCTGATGAGTCAGTAGTCTTGGAAAACACTCTTGTTGATCCTGCCCAGTCACTCCTTAGATCTCATCTAGAGTGCTGGAAAACTTCAAAGAAATCATTAACCCCTTGCCCTTTACAAGGAGAACATACATGATCTATTCTATAAGGCATGTGTAAGGCGGGGGCGCAGGTCCTAGCAAGAACAGAAGCAGGAAAAGGAGCAAAAAAGCAGTCCTTTATGGGGTCTCTTGTTTTCCAGTCCCAGAGAGAGGGAGATAGGGAAAGAGAAGCCTCCTTAGGAAACAAAGCAGGGAGCCTGATGTGGGATTCGATCCCAGGACCCTGGGACCATGACGTGAGAAGAAGGCAGATGCTTAACTGAGTGAGCCACCCAGGTGTCCCCACAATCTACCATTTACTAATTTGCAGACATGATTATCAGTATCACACATTCCCCATTCTCCCCATATATATATATATATATTTTTTTCCTTTTCTATATTAATAAAACACAATCAGTGAGAGACATTCACTGGTGAGCTAGGGGACACCATCTGTTGTGTGTTAATAGCTAAGACAGCCCAGCCCTGTGCTGCTCGAGGGTGTGTGTGTTGGGGGGGAGCATTCAATAAGACCATTTAAAAATACACAGAGAGGGATGCCTGGGTGGCTCAGTTGGTTAAGCGGCTGCCTTCGGCTCAGGTCATGATCCCAGCGTCCTGGGATCGAGTCCTACATCAGGCTCCTTGCTCGGCAGAGAGCCTGCTTCTCCTTCTGCCTCTGCCTGCCACTCTGTCTGCCTGTGCTCTCGCTCTCTCTCTCTCTCTCCCTCTCTTCGACAAATAAAAAAAATTAAAATAAATTAAAAAATAAATAAATAAATAAAATTTAAAAAAAAATACACAGAGAAAAGACTGTAAAGACCTGATGCTCTAAACCTTAAGAACCATGAAAGAGCAACTATTGTTAATGCTGGTAGTTTTGAGACACTTGTTCTACACAAATGGCAGAATTCTCCTTAGGGAGAGAAATGCTCTTCAGTTTGAGGAGAAAAAAATACTTGGTAAGATTTTGGTTGCTTAAAGACTGCCAATACAGGACTAATCTGAGTGGGAGAAGTTCAAACAAAGAGAGAGATGAAACTTCTCTGTATAAAGAACGGGCTGGTTATTATTAGTACTCCTCTTGCTGCATTCTTCTGTGCCCAGGGAAGCCTACCTCCGGGACTGCACCACCCAGGTTCCCCTACCCCTTGGCTTTCAGGTGGGTTCAGTCAATGAGAGGCACCTGCAGGAGAAAAGAGGAGGAGAGGAGAGATGTGTTTATCGCATCCCACCCCACTCCATACCCCAATCCCTACTTCCCCAAAGGTCCAGTGTTGGCTGTCTTTCTCTGCTGCCCCAGCTCGTCATAGAGCTCCCTCTTCTGAGGCTCCAACCATCACCAGATTCTCACCAGACTAGTCAGACCCAGCAGTGATAACATCCTCCGGTCATTGCTAATCTCTGGGGATTTCACCATTTCTTGTTACTTTCCTTGGCCCGTGTCGATAACCCCTTCACTAAACTGTCTTGGGTCGAACCCTTTCATGCTCCATCTGCTTCTTGCTAGTCCCCCACTGCAACTAGCAAGTATGATACTGTGATTTATAATAAGAAATACACCTTTAGTCTTTCTCCCAGTCCCTGTTTCTGACATAGAACTCCTAAAATCCTTGGAATTTCTTAAGCATGGAGAGCTTCAAGGTTTTCTTTGTTATGCTAATGAAGATACTTTGGGACTATGCCTAAGGATGGGGAGTGTTGTCAGGAAAATCAACCATCTGTTTAGAGGGTTGGAAATTTCAGTCCCACCCCATTTCTGGGGGAGGGAAAGGTGCGGTTGCGTCCATAGCCAATGGCCCATGATTTCATCAATCGTGCCTGTGTAACAAAGCCTCCATAAAACCCCCAAAGGACAGGGTTTGGAGAGTCTCAGGGTTGGTGAACACATGGAGATTTGGGAAATTGTTTACACAAGAAGGTCATGGAAATGCCAACTCCCTTCCCACATACCTTGCCCTGTGGCTCTCTTCTGCAGGCTTTTTCGTATCCTTTAATATACTTTGTAATAAACCAATGATCTGGGGAGTAAACTTTGTTCCCGAGTCCTGTGAGCCCAAGAGGGGGTGGTGGGAATCTCTGATTTAGGTAACAACCTTGTGCAATTGACATCTGTGTGGATGAGAGGCTTGTGGGACTGAGCCCTTAACCTGTGGGCTCTGATGCTGTCTCCAGATAGATAGTGTCTGGAGTAAGTTGATTTCTAGAACACCTGGCTAGTGCCAGAGAATTGCTTGAGGGGGTGCTGGGAGAGGGCCCCACATGCATTGGAATTGGAATTGGAATTGGGTGTAGAATCCTTAACAGGGGTATTCAATTGTCCCCTGACATGGAAGTGAGTGGAGGCTCCGATCCTTTCAGAGGACAAGGGGGAAAGTTATCTAAAGGGAAAGATCAAATGTGTCAGGTTAGAGGGTATGAGAGACAGCCCTTGTGGATGGAACAGGCAGCTCCCAACAAATGAGGGGGCTGAGCTTTAAAATGTTTCCTGGTTCGGGTTGCGTTCTTCTTGTTTCATTGGTTTGATTGTTTAACTCGTTTTGTTTATTATAATTCTCCATTATCTCCAAACCTGTAATAAAAATTTGCCACACCAACAGACCATTTGTTAATGGGACTTTGTTAAATGCAGGAGACCAAGCAACTTTCACACTTCAGGGCAAAATGAAGGAGAAAATGGGGGCAAACCAGCTCAGCAGGGGGATCAAAGTCAAGATGATACCCGAGTTGCAGGTGCCTCTTGCCCAGGAAAGTCTGAGAACATGGGGGCAGGCATGGAGCTCGCTGCAGTTGAGCGGGGAGGGCAGCAAATATTTTGTTTGGTTATGAAAGGGAAAGACAAACCCAGAGCATTTACATTCAGAGCTTCAGAAAAAACAACAGCAACAGCAACAACAAAAACTATTTAATGATATAATCACAGGGATGTGAAAATCTAAGTAATCTTTGCCGGAAAGCTAAGAAATCAATGTCTGAAAACTTTGCTCCAACTTAAAAATTAAACTTTTCAGGATTTTAAAAGAAATTACATCGTACGTCCTGGGTCTGGGAAAATAAAAGCAAAGGAAAACACAGCAGGCATGAAAGACCAGCCCAGAGCACACACTTTCTCCCTAAAGCAGAACAGTTGGAAAGAGCAGATTGGGGGAATGGCATGGCCTTGTCTGCCTCAGTAAGTCCAGGGTTTATGGTGACTTCTGTCATGAACTTCCACTTAACAATAGTTTCTAAGCATGTACACATTTTTTTTTTTTAGCATGTACACATTTTTTTAGGGAAAGAAGTTACGTAGAGCAAGGAGCAAATGTTCGGGAAGTCCACAGATGTGTTTTAAAAGTATGAACACTATGCAATGACTATCTTACACAAGGCCTATTTCAATCCCTCTGAATTACACTCAAGCATGACAGGTGCTGGCTAATGAAGGATATGCATCCAGGACCATTTGGCCATTTAATTGTTCTCCTGCAGCATGACATGATTTTGTGAGCCTCTGCATAGGAACATTTAATTATCGGGAAGAGTAAAACAGTGCTAGGAGAGAATTGGCTTTCTTGCCCCACCCTTCTCCCTCCTCCCTCCCTGTGTGCACACGCGTATACGCAGATGGGTACACAGGGGCCCACACATAGAATGAGCCATTATCCTCTAGCATTAGAGCCTTTAGGAGCAGAGTGGAGTGATGGAGTTTCCCCAAGTCACCAGAGTTCAGCCTGAGCTACAAAGGGTCATCAATGGCATTAAGGACTTTCCTGTGCTAGTCTCAGCTTACCTTCCCAGCTTCCTAACCACCCACTTGCACCTAAAAGCATCCTAGTCTCCAGCTGATTCTCCAATTGATTTTATTTATTGCCCCTTCTGTGTGCCCAGGGCATCTCATATTGCTCACAGCACTTACACTCATACTTAAATTATCTGTCCCTGGACTGTGAGTGCCTAACACGGGCTTGACATAGACATTCAATGAATCTAAAACTAGCAGTTAGTGGAGAAATGAACTGAATGAATGCTCCCCTTCTCACAGCCTAGCTTCACAATTTGACAAAGAGGTCATTCTGCATTCTTTTATTCACACTCAAGTTACTAAACCTGAATAACATCCTGTTCTCAGATCTGTAGGGCTAGTTTCAGGGCTCAGAAAAGATCCATATTATGAATCTTTGCTTGGACCCTCCTTACAGTCTGCTTTATATTTATATTATATTTCTATAATGTTTAAAGCCTCTCTTTAAACAGTGTTACACTAAAACATGCTGAAATTAACTACCAACAGGCACAGTGGAAAAGGCATGGGAATAACCCTGTAGTCTGAATTTTGCAACAAACTAGCCATGACCATGATTAAGAAACTACCCATCCTTACATTTCATGCTCTCATTGGATCCAAAAGAACTTTGACTAAGTGATATCATTCATCCAAGAATAATAGCAGGACACCTACTCTGTGGTTGGTCTTGGGTTACCATACTAGAGTTCACAGGAGGGGGAATGGTAGACAGACATACACAGAAGGTAATTATGCTTCATTTTGCTAAATGGGGTGACAAAGAGCAGGGATAAAGACAGATATGTCTGCCTAAAGGTGTGTCTCAAAGGACAAGGCAGTGTTAGCCAGGCTTGGGGAGGGAGGTGAAAGGCACCTCCGGACAGTAAATTCCCTGGGAGAAAATTAGAGCATTGCAAACAACGGTAGAATGAATGAAAGGATGCAAGACACATTCCAGAAAGGTCGATCCCAGGAGCAGTCACACTGCCCGGGCTTCCCTCAACCCAGCACAACTCCGGGATAGGTGGACACTATGGGGACCAGTAAGGGGACCTAGTTTGGGTCTGGGGCTGTCATCGGGATGGATGTCTGAGGAATGGCATTTTTGTTAACAGCTGAGGGTAGGTAGGAGTCTGGCATCAAGAAGGGCACCCAGGGGAGGACCTGGTGCAGGGATGAAGCTGAGGTACTGAGGCCAGCCCCCTACCCCCTCACTCTGGTTTCCTGTGATGGGAGCTTTCTTCTCCTATTTGAGCTTCACATTTTCCAATCCCTCCATAGCTCTCTGCAGTACATATGAGCATGGCCAGCCCTAGGGAGCAGAGACGGAGTTTCCAGATCTTGACAACCTGGTGTCTGGTCCTGTCCTTGCACACAGAGGCCTGTGCTCACAACCTGTCCCCCCGGGAATGATGAGGCTTATTACCTGCAATCTCGACACAAAAATGCACCTGAAATTCAGGAGAATTTCAGAAGAAGCAAAGGCTCATTTCCAGTAGTCCAAACCCCATTCCTTTATTTGGATTTTCACAGGTCAGTTTTTCTTAAGGGAAATGGGGCCATGACAACATTCTCTAGACCAGAAGAACGAGTTGTGAATTTATTTCCCTGGATGCTCTACTGGTTACAGTGAAAACCTCCCAACCCTCTTCAGAGATAAAGTGGGTAGAATTCCTGGAAGAAATCCTAGGAATAAGATAGTCCTCTGGACCCCAGAAGGCAGTGCGTTTGCCCACCAGGGTGCCTACCTCGTGTTTGTGTGCTTGTGAACAAATCACATCCTGATTTGCAAAAGTTTTTACAAACAACCCAAAATCATTTATGCAAAAAAACCGAAATGCAACTGTCCCCATCTCTTGACTTTGAAAGGGCGAGGACACTGTTAGAAACAGTCTGCATCCTGTGTTGTGACAAACAGAAGGATGCTAACACAGGACCAGGGTCCCGATCGAGGCTTTCTCCAAGAGCTAATTTTTCCTCCAACTACCCTGTCCACACACCAGTGCCGTTGGCAGAATCACAAGAGTAATTCTCCTGGAAGGTGAGGACCTGATCAGACTATGTGAAGAAGAACAGAAATGTCTTTCCTTTTCAAACTATGAAAATGATCTCTACCCTCCAAGCAAGTTAGTTAGTTGAATTTTAAAGTATTAGCAGCCTGGGTGAGCCAAAAAGGCGTTGTGGACCCTGTAGTGGATCTAGCTGTACTGGAGTACTCCGAGTACTTCCACAACAAGATTTACTGCTGCAGCTGAGTTTTCCTGAAACCCTGAGTGTGGATGGCTAATGTTTTTTGAAAACACATGAGGTTTTTACATAATTTATCTCTTAAAATAGACTTAAACAGCAACTGCACAAATTACTCTTCTTGGAAAAATCTAGTTATGACTAGTAAGAAATGTGATCCTCGTAGAAGGTTACCTTAGTCAAAACTGATGTGCCATTTTATAGCTGAAGGGTTTCTGTGTTTTCGTCATTGACTGTATGTGTTGTTTTTGTTATGATGAGCAAGAATAAGCAGTTACCTGGTCATCAAGGTATATGGCTAAATTGAGGGGCACCTGAGTGCTGCCATCTGTTGGGTGGTCAACTCTTGGTTTCGGCTCAGGTCGTGATCTCCGGATCGAGCCCAGAATCTGGCTCAGCATGATGTCTGCTAGAGATTCTCTCTCCCTGTGCCCCTGCCCCTCCCACCCTACTCTCTCTTTCTCTCTCTCAAATAAATAAATAAATCTTTTCTAAAAAAAAGTATATGGCAAGATTTTTAAACTTGTTATAGATGAAACAATATAATTATCATAATGAAACAATAAGCAAAAACCCACTTTTCATTGAGCCACTTGTATATACCTGTAGGGAGAACTCTGGGCTAACCCTTGACTCCAGGCTAGTGCCAGACCTCTGGACCCAAGGAAAAAGCCAAGCCCTACTCATTCTCTGTATTTCAGAGAGCTTATTCCCAGGGTCAGTGAACCTGTTCATCTGCTAGTCAACAAACCTCTATTAAGTCCCTACTGTGTACCAGGCATAATTTCAGGTCCTGAGAACTTGGCAGTAGCTAAGACACAGTCCCTGCCTTCATTCAGCTTTAGGTAGACTGGAGGATAGAAATAAGGAAACATGGTGTGTGGGAAACTGTTTCGGGGGAAACCGCAGGTGCTGGGAGCTCAAAGGAGCAGCACCTCACTCAGGCTTAGAGGGTCCAAGAAGTCTTCTAGAAGGAAGGACAGCCTAAGCTGAGAACCCAAGGATGAACTGAGCTTATCCAGGCAGGAAGAGAGCAAGAGAGAGGGTGTCCCAGGAGGAAAGAACAGCATGAGCAAAGGCCTGGAGAGAGGGCTCACTTAAGGAACCAGAAGTTAGCACATGGACCCTTTGTAAATTCACACCCCTTGCGCTGGGTCTCTGGGTAACAAATCAGTTAAATAAACCCTACTAAAACTCTTTGAAAGAGCCATCCAGAAAATAGTGATAGGCATTTCTGAACGGTTGATGAAAGTCCTTGGGTTGTAAATCAATATATTTTCACGGAAGCAGACCTGGTAGCTTCCAGAGCTTCTCTGTGTTTCTATCCGGAAGTGGTTGCTGCAATCTGTGACTTCTACCAGGACAGGAGTGAGCTGAGGGGAAGGAAACAAAGGGAACAGGAAGTAGCTGAGCAGAGAGGCAGTGCAGGGAATCAAGGGTCTGCTGCCCCGAGATGGGCAAACCCACCCACGCTACACACCAGAACAGCAGACAATCAAATTGAGGGTATGGAATCTTCCTAACCTTGTTATCACAAACCCTTTCTAGCCATTACATTCAATTACATGAAAGAGGCCGGAAGGTTAATACAAACCCTGAATGTTGCTGAACAGTTAATAAAATCACAATACAGGAATTCAATGACCACAATCAATTATTAATGTAAACTCTGATTTAATAATGGAGAATAATGTCACCATGTTCATACCTCTCTAAGTGACGAATTGCTCTTTCCATTCAACAAATATTTGAGTGCCTACTACTTGCCGCATGTGAGATGCGGAACACTGGGAATATAAAGATAAATAAGATATACTCTTCGACCTTGGTGGATAAGATGGAAATCCCTACAAAAAGCTCGGGGAGAAAATAATATCCTTTAGCCATGTTCTCTGTGGTCTTCCTTCCTGAACGCTTGTTTCTTTTGTGTTCTCTTTCTTTGGTTGTTTGTCTAGAAATCCTCCCTCATTGTCATAGAATTTTATGGCCTAACAGGTCCTTAGAGATCATATAGCTTTTTTTGTTTCCAGACCATAGGATCCAAAGTTTTCTTGGCAGTGCCTCATGGGTCACCTGTTGATAAATGACTGATAGTTCTATGTGTATTCATTCATTCATTCATTTGACAAAGTACAGAAGACCTGCTTCTTCTAGCAGCAGCACAAGACATTGAAGATGTAGCAGTGAGCAAAAAAACAGAGGTCTGAATGTTCACAGAGGTCCCTTGTATGTGGCATTTAGAGTCCGTGCAGAAGGACATTAGTGAAACCATATCACCAATGTAGACTTACGGCTGTGACACATGTGTGAAGCAGGGGTACATCTCACATGAGTGTTGGATAAATCCGGGATCCGACCCAGTCCGGGAGGTTCAGAAAAGGTTGCCCAGGAAAGCGGGGTGGGACCAAAGGCCTGAAAGAGGGGTGTGCATTAGATAGGAGGGATGATGTGTGCAAATGCCTCAAGGTGGGAGGAATTGCGGTGTTTTCAAGAAGAAGGAAGAAAGCGATGGATGGAGTCCCGAGAATGAGGTGGGTTGTGGAGCAAAATGAAGCAGGTAGGTAGGGCCCTGTAAGCCCCTTTAAGCATTAGGGGTTTCATGCCCAGAAGCATGGGAAGCCGTGGAAAAGGACAGTAGATTGGAGCACAGGGCTGGTGAGAGGATACTTTTGAACCTGAAAAGTTCCCTCTGGCCACAGTGTGGAGAATGTACTGGAGGGCACTGCGTATGGAGTCGGGCTTGGCAAGGGAGCTATTGGAGTGGTTCGGGCAAGACACGATGCTGTGTGGATCCAGGAGCTGGTGGTAGAGAAGCAGGTATACCAGGTATGAATTGCCTCGTGACTCCCAAGGGGCAGGAAATGCTCCATTTCTTTTTTTAAAAATCAAACCATAGTTGGCTCCAACTGACAACTCACTGATTGAGAGTGAGTGACAACGTGGAGCCAGATTTTATTTGATTGTCATGGGTCTCCATGTGATGTCATGGAGGGCCACCCATCTCTGGGGTCACTCTAGTACTCACTCATAAAAAAATTGAGCAGGGATGTCAGAATTCTTGCATGCCTTGCAGTCTGTTTCCATCTAGAGAAGGCTGAGCTGTGTCTATCACTTGATTTTAAAATGAATTTGGATCTGCATGACCCAAAATGCCAGCCATCTGTCCTTGTCTAAAAGTCAAAACCATAATAAGAGGCATGGGTACTTGAAAACATTTATTCCAACTTATTTGACCACACACACACACACACACACACACACACACACACGCAAAATAGCAAAATAGATTGTTTGTAAATGATAGCTCTTTTGGCTTCTGGCTTTTCAGTTGCTATAAAAGTTTCCAATCGCTGTCAGAGGAAGGCATTCTCTACGGTTTAAAATAAACCCAAACAACCTACCTGCAAATCCACATGCGGTCTCTTTTCTATAGCAAAGCCGCCGGTCAGTTCACGGTGGCCTCTGCTTTGTGTCTTACCCAGCACAGGCCATTTGGAAGTGGACCGCTCTGCTGGTGATCAGCGCCCCGCCCCCCAGCCCCAGCTTGGCCACACAGAAGAACCCTCGCTATGGTTCCCAGGAATAAAGTGCTGGGCGTCTCCGCAGCCTCCGCCAACAGAGGTCTTGCATCCCAGGTGCTGCTGGAATCACAGGGCAGGGCTCTATTCCACCCCCCCACCTTCTAAACATGTTCACCCTTTCCCCTCGCACCTCCTGCTCTTCTCAGCTATGTAATTCTTATTAGCCTAGGTAGTTCATATAAAAAGTTGTGCTCTTTGGGGTTAGGGATGATTTGGGGGGCCACCTACCACCACTCTTCTTGGCTCAGAAAAAAGCTGTCACCTTCCCCTAGGGCAGAGGAGCCCACAACTCTGAAACCCAAAGGTCTAGGGGAAGAGGAAAGATACCTTTTTCCATTACTGGGGAATGGAAACTGCATTCCCACTGCAGGAAAAACAACAACAACAACAACAGCACAAAATCAAGGTGCTAATTAATTTATCAGTGAGTCACGCTGTGTCTGGTGTGCTTGGCTCCATCCATTGCTGTCCCCTTTCCCTTGAGAAGGATACCCTTCCATGGCCACGGAGTCCACAGCCTAGGTTGGGAAGACTCAGGTTCCTGCTGTGCCCACAGCTCTCGGCATGGTTCCTTACCCAGAGGCCTTTGAACCACCTGACCACTCTTCAGGGGAGTCGAGCCGATTGGACAGAGGATGCATACCTGAGGGCCCCTTCGTGTGACCATGCACGTGTGCCTTGGTCGGGACACCTGGCCCAGAGGAAATGGGCACTGTGATCCAGGCCACACTCAGCTGCAAAAAGCCATTCCACCAGCCGGGGTGCAAGAACCCCTTTTTTGAATCCACCCACTCAGAGACAGTCTTTTCTATAATCATTTTCCTTGACAGGGCGTCTACTTCTATTTCGCAGAAAGGCACTGCTGGCGGGAGCAGGGTCTCTGGGCACTTGACCTAGACACCTGCTCAGAGGTGAGACTGATCCTCCAAAACTCTGTCCCAGACCGATTCTGTATACCGGATGAGGGGTACCCCAGCTGGGGTAGGATCTATAAGGTAGGATCTTAAAAGATGCAGAGGGACTGAGAGGGCAATGCAGGGACAGAGCACAGAGATATGGGAGTACGTGAGAGCTGTAAGGTGGAGTGGAGCTGGTTAGTGGCAGTGACGGCATGGCCGGGTCACGGTGGAGATGAGGCCCGGGTGGGAAGCCATGGGTGCCTGTTCCCTGAGGCCAACTACTGGGGTGCCCGTACACCCCAAACCTGAGAGGAGTGACCACCGGCTCCTGTCAGGTGCTGAGTGGCACTGCCAACTCCTGCCCACTGCATGGCCTTGATATTTCCTTTAACCTGTCTTGTACCTTAATAAGGGAACATATCACTTGGGGCAGCCTAAGGGTTTTCTTGGTCCCGGCAACCTAAAGGAGCATAGTCGCCAGCACAAAGTGTGGGGTGAACAGACAACACAGAAGCCCGAGGAGGGTAGGAAACACCCCCTCCGTAACACACATTGGAGACCTAGGCCACACCTGCCGCTGTATGAACTTGCCTCTGATAGCCAGTTTAGGTCCTGAACTCCCGTGCAGAGCTTCTCAACTAGAACTTCTGACTCACCTCCACTCACCAGCCCGTCCTACCACCCGTGTCATTGCTCTGCACTGGGAGAGCAGATAACAAAAAGTAGGGCTGTGGAGTTATCAAGCTTCTATTCTTTTTTTTTTTTTTAAGGATTTCATTTATTTGAGAGAAAGCAAACACAAGCAAAGGCAGAGAGTGAAGCAGGCTCCCCATTGAGCAGGGAGCCCAATGCAGGGCTTGATCTCAGGATCCTGGGATCATGACCTGAGCTGAAGGCAGTTGCCTAACCAACTGAGCCACCCAGCACTCTGCAAGCTTCTATTCTATCCGAATTTCCCGCCAAAAAAAATTTCCTTCCTTCATTGCACTTCTCACTTGCAATCCTTGTTTGTTCATTTGTTTATGCTCGGGTCCTCCACCACGTAATGAGCTTCTGGAGGACAGGGAGCCTCTACATGGCGTCCCTCTTGTCCAACATGCTCTCATATCTACTTACTGAATCGAATTGAACTTGCCATGGTATGTACCTAAGGAACCTGTTTTCTACATAATAACCACCTTGGTAGGCACTTTTCCCTCAACATTTGGGAACAAGGATTTTAGAATTATCCTCAGAAAATTAGTTTAAAGAGGCTTCATAAGAAAAAGAACCCTTCATGTTTTAGGCAACCAACAGTAAATGAAAAACCGAACCGTCCTAATATACCCCAAATCAGCAAAAATCCAGCTGTTTAGAGAAATGCTTTTAAGTGGCTGACTCTTGCATTTTTAATTCCCAAGATTTCTACTTTTCTGGCCTCTGCATATGCAAATTTGGGAAAGCCAGAGCGCTGACCCTCTGTTAAAAGAGCTGAAGTTTCCCGTGCATCTGTTCTAATGCAAGAAAGCTGTATTTCCAGACATGCTCACGCATTTTCTTTCTGATGGAAAAAAACCCCACTGGTGATACTTAAAATCCATATGATGGTTTTGGTCTCACATTTGTTGTCAATACTCAGACCTTCATTCTGGAACCGAGTTATTCATACTTGATGTGGATGTGCTTGGACAACAGAGAGAATTCATCAGTTTTGGGGTCTCCGAGTCCTGTCACCTCCCCCCCAAGTCATGTGGGTAACTCTCTGACAGGGACTTGGGCCCAGTTGTGGGAACATGTAAATTGCACCATGGGACCCTAATCACTGTGAACCCAAGAGCCCCCAGGCTGACCCACAGCTCCAACCTCCTTGCCGGCTGGCCAGTTCAGCCCAGGTTTTCCATGTGTTCCCTGCACTCAACGGGATACTTAGCTTCCCCAAGGAATTAATTAAATGGGCTTCGGGTCAGAATAAAACACCTTGACGTTGCACTGAAGGCTTTGAAATCCTCTGGGGGCAATGGGAGATTTTCCCAACAGAAGTTTTACTGAGTGTTACAAGGCACAGCAAGCCCTTTCCAGGCCGTGGCACCATTTCCCAGGACCCCACACACCATGAGGCCAAGGTCACAGGGCTGGCCAGAGCAAGGCAGGGGTTGTGGGCCGGGCGCAGAGAGACAGTGAGCCTGTGCGCCCATCCTGCCGCTTTGCCCCAGCGGGACTGCACCTGCAGAGCTCGGCACCTTGGTGGCCAGAGTCGACCCCACCACCACGGGACACATAAGCAGGGCAGAGAACACCGGCCTGGAAACCAGATGCTCTGGGATCTCTTCCCCATACTTCCGACCTTGGGAAGGCGGGGCTGGGTACTTGGGCTATCTCGACATTCCTCGTTCTTCATGCCCACCTGACCCCGAAGCTACCCAGGGCCATGCTTATCCTAGAAGCCCTCCTGGGGTCTGCTTTGGGTCCTGGTTCCTGACCCAGCCCTGCTGGCACCCATGCTCTGGCAACACTGAGGTGGGGGCCTGGCTGGGGAGGGGGTAAGACAGCACAGCACACGCGACAAAGACTAAGGAATGTGCAGCCAGGGATAACAATCCTGAAACTTCTCTGGTGACATTCAGGCCCAGCCCTTTCTTGAGACTCATGCCTTACTTCCCTCAGCCCTGCTTCCTGCTCCATCATGCTAGACTTCGCATAGTTTTGGTTTTATGGGGTTTCTTTTTGTTTTGTTTTGTTTTTTGTTTGTTTTTTTAGACTTTGTATAGTTTTTAAGCAAGTCGTGCTTCCACGCCCATGGTTCATTTTCCACCGGCCAGTGTGAATACTTTTCTTGAGAAATACAATTCTTTGCTGCACAAATCTGTTAGATGAGATTAATTGTAATTTGGATTTTTTTTTAAGTCCTCACAGATTTTTAAACCTTTTATCTTTGCCAACAGGGCAAATATATGACCAGAAACGGGGTTCCATCTGTGGGGAAATGGGCACCAGGCATCGAGCCAACCGCTTTACTCTGGCCATTTTATTACTTTAGGAAGCGGGTATTGACATCCCCACTTACAGATGAGGAACCGCTGGCTTCAAAGAGTTAAGCCACTTGTCCCCAATCACACGAAGTGGCAGCGACCATCAATAGCAAAGGCGAGAATACCATGGTTTTGTTGGGAGGAATTTGTGCTAAGATGTATCCATATGTTTAAAATACTTCTTTATGATTATAAACATGAGGACAACAGCCTAGGAGCTACAAGGAACCATCCCCCTACCAGACGACAAAGCCTGGAAAAGACACAGCAGTGGACACACTGCTGGGCTCACAGAGCAACAACTAGCTGAGTAGGGGATTCTGTGGAGGGGGCCGGGGAGTGGGGAGGTTGAGTGTACGGCTCATCTGCAGGGAATTGCTGGTAACAGCAATGCTATGGGGAAATGGAGCCAGACAAAGGTCAGGAAGGAGAGCCTCTCCCCCCCACCCCAAGTGAGCCTGTCCTCCCCACAAGAGCTGAAAACAATGAGTGATGCTCCCTGGCTTCTGGCAGAAGACAAAGCAAGTGCTCTCTGCAGGAGAGAGTCCACATTCCCTGTCCTGGTTCTAAGTCCACAATATCCATGCAGATTAAGATCAAGCAGTGGCCTCACGGTCCCAGGTAACCAAATCCAAGAGAGCAAGGCACTGTGAGTCAGAGTGAGTGGAAACAAGGGACAGCAGATATAGACGGCCAGGGGCAGTAGCCGTTGGAGTTGTCAGAGAAGACAGACTTGCTACGGATCGGTGATACAAGAAATAAAAAAATTCAGCCATGAAGATTATCAGCAAGACATGATTAGGAAGAGTAAGGTGAAATTTTAAAAATCAAAATTCTAGAAATGAGAAAAATACCATAAGAGTTCCAATAAAAATGTAACTGAAGGGTCAAATAGGGGATTACACAGTCAGAGGAAGAGCCATAAACGAAGGTTTGTACCTGATTACCCGGAACATAAGGATGTGGAAGATATGAAAGAGATGATAAGAGAGAGGGATGAGACACCGCATCAGAATTGCACCAGGAGAGAACAGAAAGAAGAGAGAGAGAATTTTCCAGGATTGAGGAAAAAACGTGAATCCACTGATCTAGGGAACACACTGTGTCCCAGCCAGGAAAGACCATTAGATGGACAGATTTCAGCGGGGACGACCAGCAACCTCTGTCCCCTTACCATTTGGGCCCAGCCTGCAACCCAGAAAAGAAGAGGAAACCGGGTCTGATTTTTCACTGCAGCCCCTCCCCCACCCTCTGCACTTCTGATAACACCTATAGCCTCTTGGCTAAAAACCTCTCCTGGGCAGGATCCTTCAGGGTGACATGGGCCTCATTTCCCTCCACGGGGACATTCCTTGCCCTACCATCTGTCCTGGGTGGCCAGCTCCCATGCGTGTCTTCTCTCCCCTCTCCTAGCTGGTTACAGTCTCCCTCCTCAGGTGTACCCCACACATCCAGGGACACGCGTCACACTCTCTCCAGAACTGTCTGCTCTGGTAGCAGCATGGGCCAGGCCCAAGGGTTGTCTCCCCAGCTCAGTGAGCATTTGGCAACCAAGTGAGCTGCTGAGAGCTAACCTCAGTCTCTGTGAAGCCTTCTGTGGAGGCTCCCTCAACTTCCCTGTGGCCTGAGGTAGCAAGGGGAAGGCGGGCAGGGGAAACACTCTCTCCACTCTGCTCTGTCATGGCAGAGCCCCCACCATACTCTGTGTCCAGGAGTTCCTTCTGAAGACGACTTCTCAGGGAAGCTCCAGCCTCCTCATCAAGCCTGCGGTTGGTGGTTGTTGGATTGACCTGGTCCTATTTTAACTGCATCGACGAGTCTAGAACTTTCCTTTAGAACCAAGAGCTCTTGGCATTCCTTTTCCTCAGCTAGAAACTTGAGCATGGGTCCTGCAACAAGCAATGCACTGGTTTGTAATTTGAATTTGACGTAGACAGCAGAGAACCGTGCTGAAGCCCGATGACTCTGTGTGTGGAGCCTATGTTGGGCGATGCTCTAATTTGGCCTCAGGTGTTTGCCGGGGGTCATAAACAGCAACCAGCAGGTGCGTGCGTACTCGGCGCTTACCTTTTGCTATGTTGGACTTCATCATTTTTTTGTCTCACCGGAAGACAGGCAGTCATTGGTCTTCCCTTCTCTCTCCCGGTCTTCCCTTCTCTCTCCCACCCTCCACCTCCTTACCCCCTACTTTGTTCTCATCCCAAAAGGAAAGGACTCGCCTGGCCTCCAGCCGTCAGCTCCAGATGCGCGTGTGCTCGCTCACACACAGGCCTGCTCCCCTACGCTGCAAACTGCACCTGTGCAGCGGGGCTGGAGGGACCCCATTTTGTCCCTGCGGGGCCACACACTGACAGACCCCGGGGCTTAGCTCCATTTCCTTTGTCATTCCCTTTGTTCCACACTGCGGCTCGGTACTCCATGCCATAGAAAAATAACATCCCTCTGAACCCTTTTCATCCAGAAAACGAGCAAAAGGGTGTATCTAATTATCACTAGGTTGTTTCATTTCCCAAGGAGAGAACCATGCAGATAAAATAACATGCCAAAAGCAATCCGAGGTCCTCCTTTTCGGTCATTTTCGGTAGCTATGTTTTTCTCTGCTCTTGGGTATGCTGAACAGATCCACGGCCTCTCACTCAAAACCTTTAAGGCTGAATCTGTTTTAGGCTTTAGAAATGTTCAGTTTGGGAGAAGGTAATATAGTGCAAATATCGTATATTATGTCACAGCCCCAGAGGCTAGGACAGTACCTCATAATTAAACTCATTAACAGTTCTGTGGCAAAGACTATGAACAGTCACCCTTTGAAGAACGAAGAAAGATCTTAATTTGCCTCAGACCATTTTAGGTCAGGTTTCGCCACCAAATGAGAGGAAGAAAGAAAGAAAACAAAAAATACTCTCAGTTTTTGGACTTTGGGATTGTAGAGAATGCATCATGAACTTGTATTCCCAATTGTTTTGACTTGCCCCAAAAAAGTCAGTTGCTACATCTTCTTTTTCCCTTCTGCTTACGTCTTCCTTTGTTCATGTTGTTGGTCTGATGTTGGAATTTTTCCCTTGTCCTCCCCCAGTCTTATCATTCTTAAGTACCTCAGGTCTAACCACCAAACTAGTTTTCACTTGAGAATCCCATAGTTGCAATCTCCTTTGTGCACAGAGAACATTCTGGCACAGAGACAAATGGCCTGGACTTGGCTTGGAGGCTTCTTATAAAACAGATTTCTGTCTTAACACAGCTTCACAGCCACAACCTGAGTGACTTACTAAAAAATATAGGGCCTCCGGGGTTTGATGAGCTAACACTAAAATTCCAGGTGCTGCTGCTGCTTCATCCCTCATTTATTGGTTAAATCAATGAGGGATTAGCCAACAGTTCCTAAGCAACCGATCTCATAAGGCTGCATGAGAGCTGCGTTCCGGTTGCAGACGACTTTCTGAAGGAGCTTGGAGTTACATACTGTCCTCTGTTTATGCCAGGAGAGAAAATCTTCAGAACGCCATCCTGCAGGATGTCATCGGATATTTCCAACAGCAGGTGCCCATCTTATACCACTCCGGTGTCCTCAGCGGTGGGTCGTGGCTCCAGGTCTCAGGAAATTTACTCATAAATTAGTAATCTCTTTGTGCATCCAAATAAACAGCATTATTCACAAGAGCCAAAGTGGGGAAGCAACCCAGGTGTCCACTGACATGTGAGCAGATCAACCAAAAATGGCATAGGCATGCAATAGAACATTACTCAGCCCGAAAGAGGAAGGGAGTTCCGACCCTGCTACAACATGAATGAACCTGGAGGACAAGATGCTAAGTGAAATACGCAAGTCCTAGAGAACAAAGAGTATATGGTTCCTCTTATATGGGGTATCCAAAGTCATCGGATTCCCGAAGACAGCAATTCCAATGGTGGCCGCCAGGGGCAGACGGGAGCAGGGAGCAGGAGCTGTGGCTGAATGGGGATGGAGAGTTGCAGCTTTACAAGATGGGAGAGTTCAGAGATGCCTTCCTTGCACAAGGGGAATATACTTCACACTAGTGAATTACACACTCAGAGAGGGTTCAGATGGTAAAATTTGTATGTATCTTACCATAGTTAAAAATAAAAACGAAAACGAGCTCCTAATACAAAAAAAGGCGGGGGGAGGAAAATCTGACACGTTACAACATGCATGAGCCTTGGGGACATAGCGATAAATAAGCCAGACCCGAAAGGACTAATACTGTACGGTTCCGCTCACAAGAGGAACCCTGAGCAGTCACATTCCCAGAAACAAAGAGTAAAATTGGCTGCCAGGGGCCAGGGAGGGGGCAAGGGAATAATAGGGAGCTGTTGTTTCATGGGTGCAGGGTTTCTATTTGGGAAGATGAAGGGGTTCTGGAAGTGGGGTAGGGGGAGTGACAGCCTCCCAACAAAGTGAGTATGCACGCTGCTCCTGAACCACACACTTACAAACTGATAAAATGGCCCATGTTGGATTCTATATTTCTACCACAGTAAGCAAAGAATGGCTAATGCAAACAAAGATAGCTCCTGGGAGGCAGAAATGCTTTCTGCTTCGGGTACTAGTGGGAGCCCCAAATGACAGAACCAGGCGTTCACATACACCTAAAATTAAAAAGCAAGAGGAACAACAAAAACAACAACAAAAAAAGGTAGCAATCCTCTCCACGAAGAAAATCTTCAAAATAGGCTCATCCAGTTTGCTTTTGTGTGTAAACATTCTGAATTTACAGCAGGAATGACTTTGAAAGAGGGACAGCAAGTGAATCTCAGCTGTAAGAAAACTAGGACACAGTTATCATTTATAGAAACAGGTGCAACTGGTTTTCTTTGGGATTTTTTTTTTCTTTAGGGTTTTTATTTTTTCCCCTCCACTCTCTTCATGATAAATAAAAGCAGGCACCATTGTCAAATGAACCAGGGGTCTTTGGTCACAGCTGTTGGCAAATTGCTAAATTCCATGAAGGTCAAGTTTCCCTCAAATGCCTGTGCACCCTGATTTCTTGGCCCTATTGATACCTCTGGCCCCAGTGTCGGCATCCACTCCATTGTTGTGCACAGGAGTGAGAGTTCACAATGCACACAATTATTCCTTGGTGGAGTCTCCGCTGAGTCAAATGCAACTGTCAAGCCCTTTCCACCTTTTCCAATGCTGGTTCTCAACCTTGGCCCCACAGAATCACCTGGGAGATTTTTAAAACCCGAATGCCCAGGCCTGCCTTTCAGTCAAACAAAATCAGAATCCCTGGGGCTGAGATCCACAGTGGAGATCACTGTTTTACAGTAACTCTATAATCCTTTATACGGTATCTGTGAGAGTAATAACACTACATGGGTTTTTGCCTTAAAAATATGTCCTCTGTTTTCTGTCCTCTCTTGTGCTCTTTCCTTTGAAAATCCCACCAGTAATACTATGAGAAGCTCATATCCCACTCCCACTTCTCAAAATAATTGGTTGAATTATAAACTAATAATTGGCTTCCAGTAGACATATATTTACTGAGCACCGACTATTCTAGACCCTGGGGATATATTGGTGAACAGACAACTTGCTGGCCTTCCTGGGAGCTCACTCTCTAGAGGAGGCAGACGTAATTTGGCCAGAACATTCATCCTTTCCAGCTGGCTGCCCACGACTCACAGTTGAGTCCCTCTTGGGGAGCTGCCTCCCGGAAGGCCAGCCTGCAGCCAGTGATTGGTCCCTGAAGAGTAGTGTGCAAAGACCAGATCTTCTCCCCTCAATCTGGGGCAATCCGGAGCCATCCAGAACTTCCCCTTCAGATTGGCGGAGGCTTCTGGTATCACTGAACCTCAGGGCTCCCTCTGTCCAGCCCTCCTTTCCTTGCATATGTTGATTCCAATAACTGTCCAACATGCAAACCCCCATCTTAGATAGTTTCCCAGGGAACTCGCCCCAAGTCTGGGATGGATATTAGGACACCAGTAGTAGAGGTGGGCGAGTTGGAGTGGTTGAAGATGCCTGCTGGAGGTAGAGCTATGGATTAAATGTGAGCTGTGAGGAAAAGAGGAATCAGGGATGCTTCCTGGGGTTGGGGCCCAAGCAGGTGATGCTCATGCTATTTTCTGATTCTCTGGGGGAGAAATACTGGCTACAGAAATTTTGGCGTGTTCCAAAATAAGGGCTTCCAACTACACTTTGTAAATTAGTAAATGCTCCCTTAGTAATAGCTATTTGTTTTTCATGTTCTAAGCAGTTTAGGTATGTTGGATACCTTAACTCATTAATTTTCACAGCAGCCTTACCAGGTAGGAATTTTTCCAGCTGCAGTCAATAGGCTGCCTTGACTTTCTCCCCTTCTTGGCATGCACCTTACACTCTGTGACCTGAGTGGACTCAGGCTCTTTGCATGTGCTATCCTCCACATAGAACCTTTTCCCCCCACTGCCACCTCCACCCCTCTGTGTCACCTTCTTCAGGGATGGCCTCAAAAAAATCACTTCCTCAAAGTGGTTTCTCTTGTCCTCCCAATGTTAATCAATTGGGGTTTCCTGGTCTCAAAGAATCTTAAAATATTTTTATTGATTAACTCTATAGTATTACTTTATTGAATGAGCCTATGATATTGAATATTTCCATTTTATTAACCCTATAACATTTCTTTGATGATTCACTACAATTATAATTAAATGACTATTTGTGCAATGAATCTCTTTTCCCATATATTTTAAACTCCATGAAAGCAAGCACTCTTTTGCTCTGCTCTCTCCTCTAGCATAATTCCTGGCACCTATTAGGCTCTCAAGAAATATTTGTTGGATGAATGATGGAAATATTGAGACTTGATGAGATTACAAAAGTTTCCAAGGTTGTTAGTTTGTGGTAGAGCTGAGATGTGAACTCAGGTATGATTTACTCCATAGGTCAAAATACATCATAATTTGCTGACCTAAGTCGGGTAGGCTAACCCATCTAACTGGTCAATAATGTAAGTTTGAGCCCCACATTGGGTGTAGAGATTACCTAAATTAAAAAAAAAAATAGAAGCAATAAACAAAGTGTGGTGTATCTATGTAAGAATGCTTCCCCAAAACTAGATTAAAACATGAGTTCCTCTAACTCCCAGGCTTCATTGGGACCTCTCCCAGTACAGCAAGGTAATAGTAATACTCCCTGCACTCAGGCAATTCTAAAACAGATTTAAGTTCACATGTGTACTCAACATGATACTAAAGAATGGAGGTGGGATGGGTTGGGGTAGGGGGACAGGAAGCCATGAAAATGAATAGTCAACTAGAATTCACAGAAACTGAGATGGGAATGTTCTAATAGATACGATCATTCCTAATTGACAAAAATATCCACCAGAAAACCTCTTTTATTTCAACCATAAATTCACAATTCACAATAAATCTTTTTAAAATGGGTTAGTCCGTGGGGGCACCTGGGTAGCTCAGTTGGTTAAGCATCTGCATTTGGTTCAGGTCACTATCCCAGGGTCCTGGGATCGAGCACGTGTTGGGCTCTCTGCTCATTGGGAAGTCTGCTTCTCCCTCTGCCCCTCCCCCTGCTCATGCGCTCTCTTTCTCTCTCATTATCTATCCCTCTCTCAAATAAATAAATATAACCTTTTAAAAAATAATATAAAATGGATTAGTCCACTTTCCTGCAAAAATAAATACTATTTGCTAAACAAAATCCAATTTTTTAGTAAGGATAGAATCTCGTGGGGACCCAAGGAGACAGCTCTGCTTTAATGGGAACTTGGAGAAAGTCAGGCACATAGCAGAGAACACCTTGGGTCAGTGAGCTCAGGACAAATTCTGCCTTTTCCTAAGACTCAGCTGGTGAGTGGAGCAGGGTGATAAATCCATGTGGACCTGTGTATCTTCGTCTGAAAAATGATGATAATGGATTTAATTTAAGTAATCTCTGAACTCAATGTGGGGCTTGAACGCATGACCTTGAGATCATGAGTCACATGCTCTACTGGCTGAGCCAGCCAGACACCCCTTGGGGAAGCATTCCTGAGCTCTTGTACATATTAGTTTAATCCAGATATTATTTTCTAAGAAATTCTGCTCACTGATTTCATGATCCACTAATGGATTGCAAGGGCGATTTGAAAACCCCCACCCTTGCCCCAGATTAGTGATTTTCAACAAAGAACTGCCTGAGTATGGATAAACCTTTAAAATGCACAAGGATTTATTTATTCTGATCTCAGGCTGATTTCATGGGTGATCAGAGTTTCTTGGTAGGTAATCAGCTCACTTTAGGGGACAGGTTGAACCACAGCCTCCTCCTAGTTCCCTGCCATCTTGTCTCTACCATCTAGGGACTCAAGGATTTATTTATTTTGAAAACTAAAGGTCATATTATCTTTGTCATTTGATTCATTCTTTAAAAAGCTCAGTGATAATGTAGCAATAAATACTTTAAATTAAAAAAAAAAAACAAATAAAAAGCTCAGTGAAAACCCCCACTTTCTCATTGAGAAGTCTAGAGTGGCAGCCATTCTGCTTGGTTGAGGTTAATTTAAAACTTCCCTTTCCTTTAGGGACCATAGAATTTACATCAGGAGTAATGAGGGATCAGCACTCAGTAGTACATAATCAAGCCAAAGGCGTGGGCAGTGAAGAGAATGCAGAGGGGAATGAGGAATGAATCCTTTCCTCTTCTGTGACTTAAAGCAGTTGAAGTGGTGGTCTCCATGATTCCTTCCAGTTGCAATTTTCTATGAGTAAATTGCTGTGCCTACAACCCTTAGGTCTGAAATGACCTGGCATTTTCAAAGGGTCTGGAACCTCATGGGTGTCAGCAGAGAAAGGTGAAAATGTTCTGCTCATTCAGGAGCAGGAGGTGAGATCTCCTGACCTCTTTATACCCATCCTGGACAATGAATCCTCTTATCAGTCCAAGGTTACCGGAAACATGGGTGACTCAAGGGCTGGGCTGAACCACAGAAAAACAGCAGAGACCTTGCCTTTGAGACCTTCAAACAAGTGTATTATATGAAAATCTTCCAGCTCATTTTCTTTGGATCTTGGGGGCTTAAACAAGCATCAGTGTCTTGGGGTTGAAAACCAAGCTCCCTAGCCCAGATCACACCCCAGAATGTCAGTTGTGCCTAGCACCTCCCCAAATCTGGAAAGGCATTGCTGCTTTTATGAACTGGAAAGTTTAAGACTCACGCAGAAGGATGAGGGCTAGCTTATCCCCGAGTTAGGGACCAGAATATGGTCCCTTGGCTCCCAGTCCAATCCTTGGGTACTTATCCTTGTGCCTGAATGGAAGGAAATTCTCAGGAATGAAAAAACAGTATCTTACCATCAAGTACTTCATGAGCACCTATCACGTGCCAGGCTCTGCTCTAAGAGTTTCAAGTACATTAATTAATTCAATTTTAAAATACAAAGCCTATGAAACTGATACAATTTTTATCCCTGTTTCCAAGCTAAATAGATTCAGGGAGGTAGATGGGGGTTTTTTCACTCCCTCCAGGCCCAGGGGTACTTTCAAAGTCCAAATTAGGGAGCATGGAGCTAACTGTGTCTTACTGAACAAAACCAAGATGGCCTTTGCCTGGGCTTCTCTGAGTCATGGATAAATACGTTAGAGAAGGAAATGAATTCAATTGAGCTAATTCAAATTTCATGCCATTTAATTTTAATGGGAAGAATATTAGCCCATAAATAACACTTTTAAAGAGTTGGAATATGAATATGTACAATTCATTGTTGGGCTGAAAGTATTATTTCAACATCATTTAATCTGATTCATCTCAGGGGAAATGAAGTAGACATTTTTAGTGGCCACAGAAGTAGTTGACTGAAATTCTAATAAATCTGACAGTGGATGAATAAAGCATTGTCCCATGACCGAAGACCAGAGCTGAAGCACCTCGGAAGCATCTGGGGGCTCAGCTCAAGGCAGATACATGACCCCTTCTCTCTTCCATGCTTAACGTTCCCAAGAGTCAGGTGGAGCAGTTATGATGCTGATCACAGCAGGTGACTGCTGAAATTGCTGCCCGCTCTTCTTTCTCCCTCACTACTGTGAGCCCTGTGACAGAAGTCATGGCCTTGAGGGTCTTTTAGCCCTCTTGAGGAGCCTCTAGCCCAATGCCTTTGAAGGAGTTATTTTCTTAAGAATTTATTCATTTATTTATTTTAGAGTGAGGAGGGGGATGGGTAGAGGGAGAGAGAATCTGAAGCTGACTCTGGGTTGAGCGCGGAGCCTGACTCGATCTCCCAACTGTGAGATCACGACCTGAGCTAAAATCAAGAGTTGGACGCCCAACCAACTGAGCTACCCAGGCTCCCCTGAATGAATTATCAATGCTGATGGCCAGCACTGCCCAGTGCAGATACTGACCTCTTCCCTCAGATACATTCCTCAACCTAAAAGGACTTTGGTGTCCTGTGGGTCCACCCAGACCACACCCTGCTCATCCAGCAACGGTCATAAAATAAATGAACTACGTGCATTTCTGACTTTCACCAACCCCACAGCAGCATTTCCAGATAAATTCTGGGAATGTTCAAGAACACTCCAAGGGAGATAAGGAAAGGTTTCCCTGAGAAGAAAGCTTGTAAAACTCTGGGTTAAATTCAAAGAAATGTTTCTTTATGGAGGATTTCTTACAGCATTGGATATGGTAACAAGTGCTATGATATTCCTAAGAGGGCATGCAGGATTCAGCTTTTCTTAGTTTGGGTTTCCTCAGAAGCAAACTCTGAGATAAAGATTTAGTATAAGTAATTTATTTTGGATCTATTCCTAGGAAACATGTAGGGATGAAGTGAGACAAGAAAGAGAAAACCGCAATAAGCAGGTTTTTAAAAGCTGTCATGGACTGAACGTTTATACCCCCTCAAAATTCATGATTTGAAGCCCCAGCCCTCAGTGTGGCTGAATCTGGAGATAGAGCCTTCATAGTGTAATTAAGGCTAAATAAGGTCATAAGGGTGAGGCCCTGGTCCAATAGGATTTGTGTCCTTGTAAGAAGAGACACAGAGAGCTTGCTCACTCTTCCCACTTGCATATATGTCCCAAAGAAAGGCCCTGTGAGGACTTAGTGAGAAAACAGCCAGCTGCAAGGCAGAAGAGGATTCTCATCAGAACCCGAACTCAGCAGGAACATTAAACTTGGATTTCCAGCTTCCAGAACTGGAGAAAATAAACTTGTGTTTCAGTCACCCAGGCTGTGGCATTTCGCTCTGGCAGCCCCAGATGACTAAGGCGTTCCCACTGTGAGTGTCTGGAGCTTAGGCCTTCCAAGAGTCAGAGGAAAACATGCACCAGGGACATGGTTAAACCACAGGGAAACAAGTCACAGAGCTTGACTTTGAAATCTCCCAACAAGAAGGCCACCCAGAGCAAGCTCTCTGTGCTGGAGGAGTCCCTGACAAACCTGAAATGGAATGAACAACGCAACCACAGCCATTTACCCATCATCCCTTCTGTGGTGGCTTCTTCAGTCTGAGGAGATTATGGCGACTCAGTTACCTGAGACCCAGGGAGGAGGGAGCTGGGGTATGTATATCCCAGTCCCTGTCAGTCATCTGCAGATGGCCACTCCAAGGCCATACACTTCCTGGCACTTCCAGTCTGCAGTGCAGGTGGCAAGGCAGGCTCTAGACCAGAGAAAGTTCTCAGGTAAGAGATGTAGGTACTGCTTGCTGGGAGTCGGCTAGTGGGCCTGAGGGGCAACGAGACATGTCTAGACATCAATAGCACCTGGTTTATTTTCCAAGCATGTACTAGTACCATGTGGAATAGTTAGGCTCCTTGACACCAATCAGAAAGCTCTGTTCTAGACCAATTTCAAACCCTCTGGAAAAACTTGGTTTCCTGTCAGAATCTGTCCATCTGTGTGGACTCATCTGTATTAGTCTGCCTGAGCCGTCATGACAAAGTACTCCAGGCTGGGTGGCTGAAACAACAGTAGTTTATTTTCCCATGGTTCTGGAGATCAAGATCTGAGATCTGAGATCAAGGTGTCAGTGGGGCTGGTTCCTTCTGTGACCTCTCTCCTTGGCTAGTAGGTAGCCATCTTCTCCCTGTCTTCCCTTGGTCTTCCCTCTTTCTGTGTGCATCCGTGCCCTTATCTCCTTCTCTTATAAGAAGCCCAGTCAGATTGTGAGGCCCACCTTCATGACCTCACTTGAACTTAATCATCTCTTTAAAGACCCTGTCTCCAAATACAGTCATGTTCTGAAGTACTAGACGTTAGAACTGCAACATATGAACTTTAGAGGGACACAGTCCAACCCATAGCACCATCTTTCCCCCACTGGCATCAAGGGAATTCACTTGAAAAAGACCAAAGGCCTCTGAAGACAGCAGGACTTGCCTCAAACCTGATCCCATAGATGGGCATGGCTGAAAGAACACATCACTGTGAGGGGGCGTTTCTCAGTCAGCCGAGGCCCATCCAATAGGCCATGGAGAGGCTAGCTTGGTAATCAGACACTTAGTGTCCCCAATACATTGGGAAGACCTGCCCTGCAGTGAGATATAAGATCTCAGTCCAACCTTGCAACATCCAAGTCTCCTAACTTCCCCTCACAATTCTATGATCCATTCATTGGACATAGGCCCTTCCACACACCAGGCCACCTTCTAGGCACCAGAGAAACAACAAGGAACCAAATGGAGGAGGTAGTATTGTGGGGAGGGCACAGTTAAACAAGAGGGAAAGAAAGACAACGCCTAGCATATCAGTGGTCATCAGCGCAAAGGAGAGAAATAAAGTAGGAGGAGGACCACTGTGGTGTGTTGGGGGCCCACAGTGTGGACAGAGGGCTGAGGCCTTACTGAAATGTGGCATTTGAGGGAAGACCTGAGGGAGGCAGGGGCCAGTGATGGGGCATTGGGGAAGAGCCTGGTGCTGGCAGGAAGGACGTTGACACGAGGGCTGGATGGTTAAGGACAGCATGAGGACCTGGCTTCACTTTGGGTGATTGGGGGCCCCATTGAGGGCTTTGGTGAGGAAGAACATGACTTTACAGAGGTGCATGAAGAACAGGCTGCAAGAGAGTGAGAACACCGTGGGAAACCAGCTGCAAAGTCCTTGGCAAAATCCAGGAAAGGAATGACAGTCATTTGGACGAAGGTGATGGCAGTGGAAGGAGGAGAAGGTGAGAAGCCATATTTTTTTCCTTTTTTATATTTTTATTTGACCACTTAATAGTTAATTCACTATTTGAATTCATCTCCTGTAACATTTCTCTTTTTATTTTTTTTTAAAGATTTTATTTATTTATTTATTTGACACACAGAGAGAGAGGCAGGCAGAGAGGCAGGCAGAGAGAGAGAGAGAGAGGAGAAAGCAGGCTCCCTGCCGAGCAGAAAGCCCGATGCTGGACTCAGTCCCAAGACCCTGAGATCATGACCTGAGCCAAAGGCAAAGGCTTAACCCACTGAGCCACCCAGGCGCCCTCTCAGTCTTTTTAAAAATAGACAATCTTTAGAGGTGTTTTAGGTCCACTGCAAAATTGAGCCGAAAGTTCCCATATACCCCTCCCCCCCACATGCACACAGCCTCCCTATTACCAGCATCCCTCACCATAGTGGTCCATTCGTTACCATCCATGAACCTGCACTGACACGTCATTAACACCTAAAGTCCGTAATAGACATTAGCATTCACTCTTGGTGTTGTACATTCTGTGGGTTTGGACAAATGTATAATAGCATGTATCCACCATTGCAGGGTCACACAGAGTAGTTTCACTGCCCTAAAAATCTTCAGGGCTTCCACCTATTCATCCCTCCCTCCCCCCAAACCCTCGGCAACCACTGATCTTCCTATCGTCTCCATAATTTTGCCTTTTCCTGAATGTCATACGGCTGCATGTAGCTTTCTCATACTGATTTCTTTCACTGAGTGACATGCAGTGTAAATTTCCCCCTTGTCTTTTTGTGGCCTGGGAGCTTTTTTTCTTTTTTTTTTTTTAAGAGCTAAATAATATCCTAATGTCTGGATGTACGCAGTTTATTTATCTCTTCACCTACTGAAGGACATCTCGCTTGCCCCGGAGTTTTGACACTTAGGGATTCTGGAAGTATTCTGAAGGGAGGATCAACAGGACTTCCTGACAGGTTGGGGGGTGGGGGGGTGTGGGCGACGACTCCAAGGAGGCTGCCCCGGTGTCTGGCCAGGGCAGCTGAAAGAGAGGAATCACCCAAGTCCTTGCTCACACAGGGGACAGGGAGGTGACATACACTGCCGATGGCCACAGCAGTGATCATAACTCTGGTGTGCAGACCCTCAGCTTTGTGCCAGGCTGGGATTAGTGTACTGTGTGCTTTATCTCGTGTCACACACCAGCCCTAGGAGGCAGATGCTATAAACCTTCTCATTTTACAAATAGATGAGTGGCTTATTTGCTCAAGGTCAAACGGGTCTGTGCACACTTGGTTCCCGAGACAGTAAATATTTATTATACGATAGCTGACATTTAATGCATCAGTCTAGTTAATGTAGATCTCCCTAAACCACGATACATTCACAGAGAAATTAATGTCACTATGGAAGACTTCGTGGGAGGCAGCTAGCTGGCCATTTTTCACTGATAACAACACAGAACGTGGTGGCAGGGACTGAGTCCTTCTCATTCCCATAAAGTGAAGAGCTCATGACACAGGTTGGGTGTTCCCTAAACATGGGCTATGAGTTTGGAGAGGTGAAGAATGTTCCTGAGTGCCTAAGAGAAAACTGTGTATAACTGGAAACCTTACCTGTACATTTTCCCTGTGGATGTGACAGAAAGTAATAAAACTCTTCTAGGATTTCTTTGAGTAGATACAAAACCATCATGTCTATCAGTGGTTTTCAAGAGCCATCTTCTGACCAGTCTGGGCTGGTCAGAAGATGGCTCATCATTTCCACCCATCTAGAAAATGGGTGTTCTGCAAAAATCAGAACCATGCAGGGAGTTTTCATTAAACCAGATGTATTTCACTTAAAGCACTCTCCTGTTGATCGAGATTCATCGTTGTGTGTCTGTGTGTTTGTGTGTGTGTGCGCTAAAAATGTCCATTTAATATAAAATAATAATAAAGTTTGCCTGCTTAAATGAACTTATTCCAGCAAAATAAAAGCTTGGAAACCCCATGTCAGTCTCCCCATTTTGTCATTGTTGCTGCTGGTGGTGAAATTTACCAACCCAAGGAATCCAAAGTTCTGTCAATCTTCCATAATTGACATAAACTCAGTCGACTGCAAAGTAGTCAGAAATGTGAGCCTCCAATGTAGTACGATCAAGAGTTAGGACAAGTCAATTTTGTTGCCAGGCAAAACATGCATTAATTACCCACCACACATTACCCTGAGCTAGGCAGGCCTCATGCAGAGACACCAACTCAGAACGAATCATTCTCCTTCACTGTTACGGAGACCGCTGCCAAAGCTGCCCTAGTCACACAGGGTCACACCTGTGTACACACCTTGCAGAAGTCGGCCTGTAAATTTAGCAGCCGCAACCTGTTCGTGCTGCTGAAGGAATCACATAGAGGGGAAGATACAGTACATTCTACATAAGCTGAGGGCGGGATGTTGAGCCAGCACCCTGGGACCTGGTTATTTCTTCCTCTCTTCCTGTGCCTTCTCCTGTTTCTCTCACCAGGATTTTAAGCCAGCATTTCAAGAACCACAGGATGGGGGACATGCCAAACAATCATGTTTTGGCTAAAATGTATTGATTATAATCGGCTCCCTGGGCCTCCATAGTAAAAGAAACATTGGAAACCAAGTAGCACATCATCAAAATACACTGTTTTTCTACTTCTAACTACCCGCCGAGGATCTTTCCATTACCTCTTTTAAAGAAAGAAGGAGCATTCAGCAGGAGCGTGCCAGCATTTTAAAACCACATTAGAAGAAAAGGCTGCGTCTTTGCTCACAGCATACATTTCCTCCAAACCTCATAGGGAAGTCCATCAGATACAATGAAATGTAGGTCGCAAGAAAAGAGAGAGGCTGAGAACACATGATTCATGAGGCATCGAGGAGTAGGTCCCCTAGGAACGCTTCTTTGCAAAGAAAGTGTGTGTTGTCAAGCTTGTCTGCAAAGACGTTTAACTCTTCAACTCAAATACAAAGCATTTACGTTGTGTGAACAGTGCTCGCTCTTCAATGATTCAAAAAAATCAATACCAAGCCTGATCACTTCATTTCTCTCCTTGAGTTCCTGTGCAAACACAACCAGAGTGTCAAGGCCCAAGAAAAGAACTTTCCAGGACCTCTGCCCAGTGGTGCATGACACCATTGAGTCAGCGACATGGGACTGTTCCTGGCTACGAGGTCCAACTCAGGGTTGGCGGTCCTTGTTACAAGGCTGGAGGAGAGCAATCTCTCCTCTGTCTACAACCTGAATGTGCTGCCCATGAACACCTCTTTATACCCAAATAGTAGCCTTCTACTGGCTTGAGTGTTAAAATTTAGATGACCTTAAGGCGTCCTCTAGTGATGTGATGAGTCCCCCAAAACATGTCTCAGGTTCAGCCTCCCTCTCATCCCATGCCCATCTACCTTAGGAGGAAATGCTGGCCCTGCCCCCCAGGGGGTGGCACAGACACAGTGCCCGGCTCCTGACCCTCCATGCTTCTGATGTCACAACTGAGAGAAGGTCTCAGGATTCTACCAAGAGGGGAAGACTCACCTCCTCCTCACGCCGTGGCCAACACCTGCGTCCATGTTACTAAGTGAAAGAAGCTAGTTCAGAAAGGCTCCATATGGTAGGGTTCCAGCTACATGACATTCTGGAAAAAGCAAACCACAGATAGTGTAAAAAGATCAGTGGCGGGGCGCCTGGGTGGCTCAGTGGGTTAAAGCCTCTGCCTTCAGCTCAGGTCATGATCCCAGGGTCCTGGGATCGAGTCCCACATCGGGCTCTCTGCGTGGCAGGCACTCTCTGCCTGCCTCTCTGCCTACTTGTGATCTCTCTCTTTCTCTGTCAAATAAATAAATAAAATCTTTAAAAAAAAAAGATCAGTGGCGGACAGGGGTTGGGGAAATGGGAGGGAGGGACAGGTGCAGCAAAGGACATTTGCAGGGCTGCTCTGTATGATGCTATGATGATGGAGACATGCCATTATGAATTTGCTAAAACCCGCAGAACGTACAACACTATAAGTGAACGCTAGTGGAGAGGACAGACTTTAGCTAGTCATGGTGTGTATCAGAAAAAAAAAAACAACCCTAAATTTATTCTGGAGGTAAGAAGTCAAAAGTGGGTCCCTACAACTGTGTTCTTTCTAGACCTCCAGAGAGGATCCATTCCATTGCTCCTTCCAGCTCCCAGAGGCTGTCTACATCCTTTGGCTCCTGGGTCCCTTCCTCTGTCTCCAAAAAAGATCCTTCAAATGGACGTTTGTGGGGCCCCTGGGTGGCTCAGTAGTTTAAGTGTTTGACTGTCAATAATCTCTACTCAGATCTTGATCTCAGGGTCGTGAGTTCAAGCCCTGTGTTGGGCTCCACACTGGATGTGGAGCCTACTTAAAAAAAAAAAAAAAAGGGAAGTTTGTGATTATATTTAGGGCTCACCTGGATAATGCAGAGTAATCTGCCCATCTGGAGATGCTTAATCACTTCAACATTACGAAATCCCTTTTGCCATATAAGGTAATACTCACAGATTCCAGGGGTCAGGACATGGCTATCTTTGGGGGCCGCTGTTCAGCTCCCACAGGGACAGAGGGGCAGCAGGAGGCACTGCAGGAAAGGCCGGTGCAGGAGACGGAGGGTCAATGGAC